>LDKF01000288.1:21153-35990 GCA_001026735.1 Rotylenchulus reniformis | reverse complement strand
TCATGGCCCCCTACAGTAAATCCTGAGCAGGTCCGCGCGGGGTGCCGTTGCCGACCATTACGGTGGCAAATTACAGTAACGCTTATTTTTCCGCCGCGATCTACCCTAAGCCTCATCCGACAGTGAGTTACCGTATCCTGATTTTTCATCCGCATGACCTACCGTACGCCTCCAGTAGGTCCGCGCTGGTGCCGTTGCCCACCGTTACGGTGGCGTTGCCCTTCACCACGGGCAGCATGGTGAAGCTGACCGCGCCGTTGTAGATGAACAGGGGACCGATGGTGAGGAGCAGGAAGAACAGGGGGAGCCAGGGGAGCCAGCGCAGGGCGCAGCAGAAGCAGAAGTGGGAGAGCAACAGCAGCGGGACCAGGAACACAACACCTTTAGGGGGAGGGATTTTGGGTTTTCGAATGGGTTAGGGGTCTGAAAATTTCGAGGACTCTTAAAAATTGACATCAAAATTTCGTAGGGCTTGAAAAATTAAAAAATTAAATTTCGAAAGGTCCCAAAAGTCGAAAATCGAATTTTCAGGTGGTATATTGAACATTGAAATTTTGAGAGATCTGAAAAGGACAAAAAATCGGAGTGCTAAAAATCTAAATTTCGGTGCCAGAAAGAGCGAAAATCGAGATTATATTATAATCTTTGTAAAAAATTCGCTTAGTAGAGATCTGACTAATTCTAGGCCCAGACCTGGGGTTTTTACTGGTTTTCACGAGGTTTTTTTGCGTCGGAAAAACCAGACATGCACACCTAGCACCCAGACCCCTAGATCTAGGTTGGACATTTTCCGAAAATTTTTCCCTTTGGGCTTTTACCAATCGGGAACACGCTCATGGTCAGCAGTTCCAGCGCCGCCCTGTTCTGTACGAAGCGCACATCGGCCAGCCAACCCTTCCAGGGACTGGCTTCTGAAGTGTCCGACACCACCACCTGCGGGGGGTAAATTTGCGGGAATTCGACCTCGAATCCCAAGAATCTTGATAAAATTCGACTTTGGGATCCAAAAATCCAAACTTGTAAGGGATTTTGGCTCCAACTCCTCATATAGTCTTGAAAAACTTACAATTTGGACCAAGACTAAAAACCTTATTTGGTCTGAAAAATTATTTTATGGATGATAAAAGAGGAAAGGACAATAAAAGGATTTATTTCTAAACCCCTAAGACTTAAGGGATTTTTTGAGGGGCATTTATTGGATTAGGCACCCAAAATTCAGGGAATCCAAGGGCCTGAATTTGCTTTGTTTAAATTTTTGTAATAATTGGCCTAAAAAGCCCTAAGACTCTTAGTTTCGTTCTAAAGAATGCCGTGGATCCCTGGATTCGGTTCGAAAACTCCTATTTGGCCTCTTGGAACCTAAAGGCTAGGGATTTTTTGGTTTTTGAGGGGCTTGTCCTAAAAATTTCGAATTTTTCGGCGATTTTTGCCCAAAATCTGGTCTGCTGGTCGCTGACCACTTGGTAGATGTTCCACAAGTTGTAGTACAATGTGAACCAACGGAGGCCGTGCATGCGCATGCGCCTGCCGAACAGGCACACGTACAGCTGCAGGCCGATGCAGGCCAAGTTGACCGGGGGCAGTGCCGCGTAGAACAGCCCCGCAGAAGAACCATCTCCGACGGAAAGGTGAAATTTCGAATAAAATTTAGGTTTTTTGAGGGTAAAAAATCGAATTTTCAAATCGGTTAACACACTAGCTTTACTGGAGTGTATGAAAATCGGACATTTTGAACTCTAAGCACAAAACTTAAGCTTTGGTGGGGGGTTTTCTTTTTTTGAAAAATTGACTAGATCAGATAGCCTAAAATATAAAATTGTGTCCAAAATTTTTTTTGGCTATGCATTGTTGGCCAAAACCCCCT
The DNA here is from genome assembly GCA_001026735.1 of Rotylenchulus reniformis. Lineage (NCBI taxonomy): Eukaryota > Metazoa > Nematoda > Chromadorea > Rhabditida > Hoplolaimidae > Rotylenchulus > Rotylenchulus reniformis. Next base: position 34,126 of record LDKF01000288.1, on the reverse strand, counting down.
CCTCCGATTTTTCGTTTTCGAAACTCTCTGAAAATCAGGCGAATATAAAATTCTATAAAATTGATACCTATAGCATTTTTCATAGACCTATTTCAGGCCATTTTCAACATGATATCCGGTGTTTCGATAAGTCCAAAATTCTATATTCATCCAGAGACATCAACCTTTTAGAGTTGGGATTTTATTAGGGCCAATAAGTTTAGTTTTTCGAGCTTTTATAGTATGACCATTGGATTGGAAAATCTATCATGAACTTTTTGGCCAAATGTCGAAAATCAGGTTTTTCTTCCTGAAGAATTGGTTTTTTTTTCACGTTTTATACCTATATGTCTTAAAATCGCTCTGAACTTATTATTAGGGCTGCAAATTTATAAGTTATAATGCTACAATTTTACGGTTTTCGAGCCCCTAGGTGGGATGGATTACCCTTTACCGGTTGTTGCTGTACTGCTCGCCGTCGTGGTGGTCGTCGTGGTTGTCCTCCCGGTCGTCATGTTCCCTGCGGCGCTGAACGGTCCCACCGTGACGGACAGCACCCCGTTGCTGTTCAGGGACACCTGTTGGCTCAGCGAGGAGCTGTTCTGCACCGTGCCGCCGATGTTGAACTGTCCGACAAACATGGTGGTCGGAGGAGCAGGAGTTCGAGCTGTACTTGGCGTGGTAGGAGTTGTACCAGTACCATTTTGGGCATCCACCATCTTGGTACCGATGCCCAACAGGAATAATGACAACACCAAGATGGACATTTTCGAATTTAGGATTTTTTCTTCCAGGTTCGAGGTCCTAAACAGATTTTTAGAAATTTTTTAGCCTCTGAAGACACCGAAATATTGTTTTCTTAGAGTATAGAATTTTTGGAACTTTTTTAGAAGTCTGAAAATCGTTAATCTAAAATCATAGAGTTCGTATGGGCCCTAAAGGTCTTTAAATTCAGGGTTTTCCGGTTCTAACTACCTAATTTTGGATTTGAGTCCCGAAGAGTCAGAAGATTTGGAGAGTATGATATCCTCTTGGCTTGGGATTTTCGGAGGGGAGTTAGGATCCTTAAGCGTTTTCTTGCCAAGATTGGTAAAATTTGGTCAGGTCTTACATAGATGTCTGTAAAGCTCATGACCATGGAAATGGCCATACCAAGATCTCGTATACCCCCAAGCAAGAATGCCGACTTTCACGCGCGCCAAACTTTTATTCCACCGCTAATTGTGAATAACAAATTTTGCTGCGGAGGCTAGGCTATGTGAACAGACGGTGGCAGGTGTTCAACATGTTCAATATCTCATGTTATAGACTCTAATGGCCCCAAAATTTCGGGTTTAAGTCCCCAAAGAGCAAATATTTAGGTTTTTGAGTCCCTTAAAGACCAATTCTAAGGTTTTTCGAGACCAATTAGCCTTCTCTGACTTCGGGTTTTCCGGTCTTAAAGGTCTGAAAAATTCGAGGGTAACATGTTCATGGGCAGGTGTTTTTGTTTTGTACACAAACTTTTCTCCACGCACCTGTTTGGATTTTAGATTTTTGGCATTGGCCCCGATTTTCTGGGATTTTTTTTTATTTTTACATCTGCTTCATAATTGGAATTGACGAATGTTTTCTTGTCGGGGTTTTTTTGGGTTTTTTAGTTTTTCTCAAGAGGCCCCTTAGCCTTGGTGAGGGAAAGAAACCATCAAAAATTAAAAATCCCCTCAAACTCGAAAAAATTCGAAACTTTTGTCTTTTCCATCGGTGTTAAAGGCCTATTAAAAGTTTTTAGACCTTATTAAGACCAAAAGTATATGTCTAGAATTTTATGCTCTATTTTTTGGACCCTTTTAACCCCCTGAAAAAATTCGAATTTATTGAGAAACGATTATTTTTTACATTTTCGAAAAATTTGAAACTTTTTAGGAAAATTTTAAAAATCAAAAAATTTCCCTGAAAAACTGCACCCATTTCCCTTCTAAACTTTTGGTCTAACAAGGTCTAAAAAATTTTTCTAAATGGTTAACTCTAGTCTAAATGGGCCCTTTTTTAAAGACCCAACGGAAAAAATTTTCAAAAAAAATTTTTTGTCGTAAATTTTAATGATGTCACGTCAGCGCCCATTTACACGAGATGACAAAATCCCCAAGTTGAACCCAAGGCACACATGTGCTTTTCCCCGTGATCGATTGGTCTGCTGCTGCTCTTGTTGTTTGCTTTTTGAGTTCCTCAACTGCTTATTCTTAGATCGCTGATCAGAAATTTTTTCTTTGCTTTTTTCGTGTGGGTTTTAGTTTAATTTTTGAAATTACGCCAACAAGCATGTATGACATAATGCCAAGTTTTCCTTCAAATACGATAAATTTTGGCGCATTGGATCCAAATCCAACAGTGAATAAATCTTTTTTTTGTGAATAAAAATTGATTTTTAGTTTTTTCTTTATAACCGAAAAATTTTCCCAATAGGGTTTTTTGCTTTTTGAGTTCCCTGTAAACTTTGAAAAATCCGAGGTTTTTAATGATCCGAAAAATCCAGGATCTATGATTTTTTTAAATATAAAGTTGGTCTGTGAAATTTTTTTAGAAAAATGAGGGACGAGAGATATGAATGATTTTGATGAAAAATTTGGCCTATCCGAAAACGAACCCCCAATGTCCGTGAAAAATTTTTTTGAAGAACATGGCCTATGAAATTTCTATATAAACAATTTCAAAATTTTATCTGGATATTTTTAATTAATAATTTTTAGGATTTTTTGCGAATTTATATGGATATTTTTTTCAAGCCCTAATGATCACTTACCCGATAAATTTATTTATTTTCAATACATAATCCACTGTCGAAAATTTTTATATTTACCATTATATATCGGCAACTCGATTTTTTAATTTAAAATTTTGATTTAGAAAATTTTCAAAAAATCCTTAACCTCATCAATTCATCAACCATCAGATAATGCTCAAAAGCCTCTTCCGCCCACCAACTTCCGCCGGAGTTCTTCACAACTGCTTGCCCTCCTCCTCGTCCCACTCCCTTTGCTCCGTCATCAACGATTGGGAACATTTTATGGGCCGAATTTGTCGCGTTTTCGAACAGTGCAGGGAGCACAACGGGGGCGAGGTATATTCAACAGGTTTCAATTTCTAAAAAAATAAGGTTTTCACAACTTTAGGATTTTAGGAGTTGGAAATTTAAGTTCTAAAAGTTTTGGTTTTAATGACATCGAAATTTTTAGACCATATTATTTGGAAGTTCGGAAATTTTTCAGGTTTTTATGATTCCGAAATAGCTTTTAAATTTCATTACAAAATTTGGGATTTTTTCCTTAATCAAAAAATAGCCATTTATTATTGAATGTCAAGAATTTTGCGTTTGTAAATCGTTTTTTTTTCTTCAAAACTTCGAAAATCCTTAATCAAAAAATAGCCATTTATTATTGAATGTCAAGAATTTTGCGTTTGTAAATCGTTTTTTTTTCTTCAAAACTTCGAAAATCCTTAATCAAAAAATAGCCATTTATTATTGAATGTCAAGAATTTTGCGTTTGTAAATCGTTTTTTTTTCTTCAAAACTTCGAAAATCCTTATTATTTTTCTGCCATTTTTGATTGATTGACCAATTGAATTCAGGTGGCCTCCTACATTCCGCAACTGAAGTGCGCTGACCCCAATTTGTGGGCAATGTCACTGATGACCGTTGACGGGAGGCTGGCCAGCAAAGGTGACAGCAAGTATGTGACAGAAAAATCCTTAACTTTTAAAATTGGATTTTATAGAGGTCGAAAAAATTAGGTTTTCTGATAAATTTAAGATTTTTACTGACCATTAATATAATAATTAAGTCATAAAATTTCCAAATCTTAAAGGTTTTTGTTGGGTGAAATCATAAACTTCTTAAGGAATTTAGGATTTTTTATGAAAAAATTGAGAGCTAAACAGCCAAAAATCTATTTTCTCTAAAAAATGAAAATTTTCAGGCAAAAATTCTGTCTGCAAAGTGTGTCCAAACCGTTCACCTACGCACTGGCCATCAACGACCACGGGGCCAACTATGTGCACAAATATGTGGGCCAAGAACCGTCCGGCCGGAATTTCAACGACATTTGTCTGGACAAAAACAGTGAGAATTCTGGAAAAATAAGTTTAGATCTTAAAATGTTATTTTTTCAGATCGACCCCACAAGTAAGTTGATGGAAAGTTTAGGTTTTTTGATTTTTGAAAACCCGGACCCGATTTTTTAAAACACCCCGGATCCGGGAACCCGGAGTCTGGAAGAAGTCTAGGGTCTCCCACCCCCTAAAAAAGTTCGGATCCTGGAAAAGTCCGGCCCATACCTCGGCAAGGGGGGGGGTCCGACCCCTCCCCAATCGAGAATTTTTCCCTTAGGCCACCTCGCACCTCGCTCGGGGGGGGGCGAGGTGGGGGATGGGTGGGGGGTAAGGGCCGTCGCTGGGAGCGGGGAGGCGAGAAGGGGAAGGAAAAAACGAAATTTTTCTTAAGAAAATGGGTCCAAATTTCAAAATTTCTCTCCGGCGGCCCTTATCAGGGCCGCCGGTGCCCTCAAAAACAATGAAATTCTTAAAAAGAAATGACAAAAATGTGATGAAATTTCTTTTAAAAATCATGCTAATTTTTAAAAATTTTCTCCGGCGGCCCCTATCGGGGCCGCCGGCGTTCCCCAAACCCTGAAAAATTTCTTAGAATTGCCTTAAAATTAAAAATATCAATTTTTTCTGGAAAGTCAAAATAGTAAAAAAATTTTCTCCGCCAGCATGTTTTTAGAAAAATTTGGCACCTCGCTGAAAAAATAGGGTCTGACCCCCCTCACCTCGCACCTCGCAGGCCCCCTCGTTGACCCCCCCCCTTGCCGAGGTATGGTCCGGCCTCGACCTCTAGTGGAAAGTTTAAATTTAAAAAACCTTAATTTCAGTCCGATGATCAATGCTGGCGCTGTATGTTTTAGTGATCTCTCTGTTCTTAAAAAATTAATCATTTCACAGATTGTCATAACATCAATGCTCAGAGCCGGCGGGACTAACTACGACAGATTTGGCTATGTAATCGAGAAAAAAATATATTTATTATTTTTAAATCGATTTTAATAATTATTATTTTTTATATTATTCAGCTCCAACAACAGTTTCGCCGCTTTGCTGGCAGCAACGATGTCACCTTCGACAACTCAACCTTTTTGTCGGAATGCGAAACTGGGCACCAGAACTACGCACTGGGGCACTATTTGAAGCAAAACGATGTGGGATTTTTTCCAAAAAATAAATTTTGAAAATTTCGATTTTTTGGGGAAAAAATCATAGGATTGCAACAGGCCCAGAGGGGTGCATCCCCCCCCCCCCTTTAAAATTTCCCTGGGTTGCAAGGATGCCTTAAAAAGCTTTTTTGTAAATAAAAATAGTTTTTCATTTTAAATTAATTTTTAATATTCCTGAAATTCCATTTTGTTACTTTCCACACTCGAATAACAAATATCAATTTTTTTCTTTAAGAAAAATTTTTTAATGGCGAATATTTTTTTTAGTGCTACCCGGACAAAAATGTGGACTTGCAAGAGTTGCTCAAATTGTATGTTGGTGGAATTTTTGTTTTTTTTTAAATTTATTTTTTCTGCAGATATTTCATGCACTGTTCCATCCAGACGGACACGGAAGCGTTGGCTGTGATGGCGGCAACGCTAGCCAACGGGGGCATCAATCCGCTCAACATGGGTACGGAAAAAGTTTTTAACCTAATGAGGAAATTTTAAGCTTATTTTTTTTACAATTTTTCGCTATTTTTTTTATATTTTTACTTCATTTTTCAGAAAGGGTCGTGTCCGAACGAGCTGTACTGGTTAGTAATGCGCCAGAATGGCACTTCTTAATCCATCAATTACAATTTTTAATTTTTGTTTTGCATTTTATAAAATTTGTTTGATTTTAAATTATTCATTGTCATTTTTTCAAGGACACCCTGTCGCTGATGTTCAGGTCTAATATTAGACTTATATTAGTCTAATATTATTATTATATCAGCTGTGGCATGTACGACTATTCGGGCCAAATGGCTTTTCGGGTTGGGCTACCGGCCAAAAGCGGTGTATCGGGTGGAATGGCAAGTTATTTTTTTTTTTGTAAATTAATCGATTTTCTCCTCGTTGGATCCGAACTTTTGCGCTTTTGCCGATCCCGAAATTTGATCCATCTTCATGAAATTTTGGTGTACATTGTTGCTCTTTTGTGTGGGCTATGAACTCTAAAAAATCAGCTTAATGTGTGCGATTTTTTAAAGAAAGTTTTTGTTTTGTTTTAGATTTTATTATAGAAACTTAAAATCCCAATCAGGAATCAGAATTTATATAAATTTCAGGACGTCAAGGCTATCTAACACGTTTTTAAGCTCTCCAAAAAAAATTTTAAATTTAATTTTTCCTAAGTAAAAAATCTGAAGCAATTTTAAAACTACACTTTGGAAATGAAACAAAAATTATTTTTTTATTTTCCAGATTCTGGTCGTCCCCAACGTGATGGGTCTGGCGATGTATTCGCCCCCGCTCGACACCTACGGTAACAGTGTACGCGGCGTCAAATTCTCCGAGGCCATTGTGGATGACTTTCAGTGAGTAAAATTTAATCTAAAATCTCGAGTTTTTGGTTTTACTAACCCAGAATTGTTCCCTGCAAAATTTTTCGAAACATGTATTTTGACCAGTCAGGCTCCCCCTCCTAGAAAAATTTGGGAAATTCGAAAAGAGCTAAAAAAATTCCCTTTGGGCCGCCGATTTTTTTTGCTCATTAACTCTCCGAATATTTAATTTTTCCCGTTAGAAAAGTAAAGGATTGAATCGTTCATTATTGAAATTTTTTTTAAAATTTTATTTACGATTTAAATTTTTAACTGTTTAGACTCCATCTGATGTCAGCCGGAATCCACTGTGCGGAATGCACTGCCCCGAGGCGGATATGACATAATGAACCAAGGAACCAACGACGATATATTGAGAGATAATCCATCCAAATTGCCTTTCCCGTTATAGCGCATCATATCACTGTGAGTTGTGCACTTATTTTTTTGTACCCATTTTATAGTTATAATACCACTATTATTGTTGTATATTTCTAGTCATCAAAATATGGGAATAAATATTATTCATAATTTTTATGATTTTTCTCTGAATTTTTCTGAAAAGAAACCAAAAAATTTCTATTAATTTTTTATTATATAAAAATTGTTGAGTTAGGCAGTGGCGTTTTAGGGGGGGGGGGGGGGGGGGGNCCCCCCCCCCCAAACCGAAATCCTAAAACCGCCCCTGGAGTTAGGCTTTTAAATAATATTTTTATGAATTTAATAAGAATGTTTTTTGTTGGTCCAAAAGTTTGAAAGTTCAGAGGTTATTATTACATTCTTTTTTCTGTGATATAACGAGTTTACAGCAGTCCCAATCTCTCTCTAAAATTGAATTTGGATGTTCTGATTAATAAAATTCCATTACTTCATTATATTATGGTGTCTCCGTGGCTCAATTCACATGTCAAATTTGCATGCCTCAAATTTGTTAAAATTCAGATTTTTGGTGCTTATTAGGCCAGATCTCTTTTTCAAAATCGACCTTTATGACTTACTTTTTGGTGGTTTCCTTATTTTTTTATAATAAAATTTTTTAGATTCTTTATTCTATAAAAATTTATAATTTTTTGCTTCAAAAATTGTTCCAAAGTCCAAACCCAAGTTTTTCCTGGCTTCTTGGGTTACCTTATCATGAACCGTCTCACATGCCCAAAAAATTCTCAAACAAACCTTTTCTCCCATCATTAGGTTCGGGTTTTTTGGATTTGAATGATGTCCCATGGTCATGGTCCTTCCTTTTTCTCTGTTTGTGTGTATTCGATTCCGTGATGATAGGAGGGGCAAAACCCCTTAATCCGCCCCGGCTGGGCCCGCTTTTCCCACCGGCAAAGTATGGGTCCTCTCTACCATGGTCATCCGACTCCTCCTCCGACAGTTCCCCGTCCATTTTGCGCGTCATTATGTGCTTTTTCCCGCTCCATTTTTTGGTGCTTTTTCCTCCATCAATTGCCATCATCAAAGAAAAAATGGCGGCGGGACATCCCCTCAGGGCTCAGGGGCATCCTTCCGTCTCCGCCCTTAAGGGCACTTTCCGCGCTCAAACACGGCACAAAAGTGTGTGCCAAATAATTTCCCGGCACTTTACCCATCTTGAGAGTACATTCATTTGTCTGGATAATGCCCCACCCCACACATAATAACACGAAAATGAGAGAACATTCCTTCCGACTTGGCACGTGGTCACCTGTGCAGAAAAAATGAAAATGGATCTCTGATTTATTGCCAAGAAGAGATCACAGTTCTTGCCTATAGGATTCATTGTAAAATTGCTGAAAATTGGATAAATATACATAAATAAATTTTACATAAAAAATAAAAATCATAGAGTCATAGGAGGAATTAGTCTTTTGGGGATTTACATAGCCAATTTTCTATAAAAATAGGATTTTTCCCACGACATGACCCTTCAGAAATTTTTTTGCCTCCCGAGCTCATTTTTCCCGATTGATCCAAAATTACGAAGTCGTGGAGAATACTTCACCCGACCCTTGTTGCATTTTTTTCTTCATATCCTTTATTTATCATCTACCTCTACTTCTTTACAATAACCGTTATATTTTTTTAATTCTGAATTTTTAAAATTATTTTATGGCGTCACTTTAAGTGTTTTGACAGTATCAAAATATTCGATTCACACCATTAGCTTCATCTATCCATCGGCTTTATCCCCTTTCCGGCTCATTCCTTCTTACCGCGCAATGCCATTTCACACTTTAAAATAACATTTTTGGCTCCATCCGCCGTCGGTTGGTTGGACTTTGTCCCTATCCGGCGCTCGGAAATCCTTAATCCCATCCGTCGGTTTCTCATCAGTTTTTCCCGACAATAACACATAATAACTCCACTTTTCCCCCGCAAATTTTTGCCAATTATGGCTTTGTCCATAACCGTGGCCAAATTGTATTTTGTCTGGCCATTTAATAATTAGCAAAATGCCACTAAACCCATCAGCATTAGCAGCAGCTGATGAAAGGGCATTCAATTAACACGAACTCTGAGGACATACAATAGATGGTTTGGTGGGGGATTTTGAGCGGAAGGAATCACTTTATTAGAGGGGGAGGGGACAGATTGTTTGTTTGCGAGGACATTCCCGATTTGGCCATACTAATTAACGCCAATTTTTGTACATAAAACATTTGCACACTGGAGGAAAAGTGCCGACGCATTTATTGAGAGAAATTCAGAGTTTGAAAATCCATTTTTTGGGCGTCAGGGGAAGTTAGAGTCCCGCCGGGTACTAGAGTGCCAATCGCAATAGAAAAAATTGTTTGGCGAAAAAAAACTTAGGTTTGCTCTCTTGGCCCAAACTCTAATTTAAAAATTTTGTCATCGATAGAAAATTGTTTTTCTGATCTTCTAGATGCAGAAAAATTATTTGGCTTATTCGAAATTAGCCAAATTAATTCCGTTGTTGGATTGTTGAAAAAAATTAGGCCAATATGGCCACCCAACAGGTCTGAAATTTCACTAGACCAAAAGATTAAAAGCAAAAAATATTTGCAAAAAATTTTAGCCTAAATACTAAATATGAAAATAACAAAAATCATTTTTCACTTTTTCGAAAAATTTTTAAAATTCCCCAAAAATATAACTGGACAAGTCAAATCGGATATAATTTTTTGGCATGTTTGTTTTTTATATTTTTACTCACATAAAGGGTTAAAAAAGTTTTTAGATTATATATTCAAATTGGCCAATTTTTTAACCATCCAGCAGCATCAGGTCCAATTTTTTGGCCCAAAAATGCGCGATTTGCATAAGTACTATCTGACCTTTGTTAAGATGCAAAAAATGAATCCATAGATGGCAAAAAAATGGGGGCGAACTTGTGATGGCCTAGATTTGGCCACTAATTAACATTAACATCGACCAACTAATTTTTGGCCATAAAACGAGCTTTGCAAACCAACCAAACACCGCTGATGAGAGAGGGAACCCATAAAATGCAAAAACGGGGGTGAACACCTATAAAGATTAACGCAATTACCAAGTGCCATAGTTACGGGAAGCTCATTTTCATGATATATAATAAGCTCCACATCGATGGTGGTGGATGTAATTAATACGGCGAAAGCCAGGGTCCTCCTCTTAAGCTCTCTTGAGAGGGCAAAAATTTCCTCATTTTCGCTGCAAAACACACAAATTTTCATCAGAAGGGTATTTAGTTAGTACAAGCCCAATATGGGCCAAAACCAGTTCAAAGGCCGCGGGCCAAAATGCCGCTAAAACATTTTTGAAAAATCTTTTTTTTTCATTTAAAAATGGGTTCAGCGCGTGTCACCGAAAGCGCTCCCCTTATTAAGCGTCCATCTATTTTAAACATTTTGACGGCATTTTGACCCCAGCGGCATTTTGGGCATCGGCATTCTGACCTTGTGGCATTTTGTTATGGCCAATAGCGTTTTGACCCTCGAGGCGTTTTGACGCCCCGTGACGTTTTGACTCCAACCCCTCACATTTGCCTAATAAATTTCCTTTGTCCGCCCCCTCCCTGCCTCGAGAGCGGCAAAATATTTCCTCATTTTCGCTGCAAAACACACACACAAAGTTCAACAGATCCAACCTCAGCGGTTGGCCCCGGAGGGCAAATGCAAATTGGGTTTTATGGCCATGGCCAGCCACCACTACCACCATCAAGCCCCCTCTCCCCCATTCTCCTACGCTTTCAATGTGACGCTATCGGGGTCCCCTTGGCCATAAGTGAATTTGGGGTGGACTTTGTGCGGACCCCAACCACGCTTATCCTCCCCCGTGTTTATCGGCACTAAAACTAACCCACATATTTTGGCACATAAATTCGATGTTTACAAGTCGATTGTTGCCGGTGAAAAATCGAACTTTCTAAGGGTTCAAATGGCCGAAAATTTCAAAAAAAAATTCCTATCCCTAGTTTACAAACCTCTTGGTCATTGGAGTTTGATATGGAAAAAATCTTGATTCCTTTTCTTGACAACAAAAGTTCTTGGTGAAAAAATCGGAATTCGAGGGGTCCCCAAAATCGAAAATTTTTCGGATTTTCACTGGCGATCGTTGAAAAATGAAAAACACTTCCTCATCTCCATTTTGAGGCCTAACCCATGCCCACATACCATGTAAAGTAATCCCCAAAAATGGATAATACGACAGATGTGTTTATTGGCATCCGTCCAAAGATCAAGGCTTTTGGGTGGCTTATGGCACCTGTTTACTCTATGCACATTCCGCTTCCTCACTTTACACATCAAAACGCGTCACAAACTTGTTGTAATCCCGCGCGGATAATCCATGTACTTCTTGATTCATGTCATGATCCGGACCGGATCCGGGGGGATTTGTTGAACTCTTAAAGCTCTTAAGTATAAGGATTCAGCTCATCAACAAATCCTCGTTCATAGGTCCTTCCCCCCATCCCCAAACATCAAAAGCAACATCCTACTGCCTACTGCCCCCTTCCGGGAACATTCGACGGTGGAATTTTTTTGGAATTTTTTCGTCAACAAAAAGTGCAATCTTCGTCAATGCGCGAACCCCCAACCCCAACTATAAAGGGCTCAGTGCATGCCAATGCCAACGGCGTAAACATCGCGTTTTCAAAATTTCAGAAGCTTCGGATTTTTCCAAAAAAAATATTTTCATAAAAATCTGAAGGTGAAACGCGGGGGGCCTAGACTGGTGACACGCACTCTAGCTTTATAATGGTTTCACTGATGGAAATCCAAAAAAATCCATTGATAAAAGTCCCATTGGCAAAAAATTCCGCGTTTTCTACTGACGAAATACCGCGTTCTCCATAAAAAAAACAAAAAAAAATTTTTTTTTAGTTTTTGGTCCATTGAATGTTTGATTTTTGAGATCTATTAAATGAGGATTTAGCGACTTATAATCGGCACAAAATTATCATTTTTTCCATTCATTTTTTCAGATTTTTGTTGTTGATTAACACATGGCCGATCCGTTGCTAATCCATCGCCACCACCAGATTCCGTCCCTGCACCAACTGTTGCTGAACGCCATCTCCGTCCCGGACACGAACAAAACCCCGTACTTTTCCGTGTCCGAGCCGATCATTCCGGCTGCCAGCCCTCCAGCACTGATCTTGCCCTTCAGCAACTCGTCCAAATCCGAGTTGTCCTCCGACAATGACAAGTTGCGGCTGTTGCCGTTGGAGTTCAACGAGTTCAAGCAGTACAACAACGCCGACGACAAAGATGGCGGAGATGAACAGGGCATCGGCTGGCCTGTCCTGTACGCCTTGCTGTTCCTGTTGGGCACCGTGTTGAACTGCACCGTGCTGTGGCGCATGCGCAGGACAACGAAGGGGCTGCGCGAGAAGGAACAGGTACGAAATCCGAAAATTTTAAAATCTTTTAATGAGCTCACAAAGTCTGAAAATAGGCTAGTAGGGTGGTTTTCCTCCAAACAAAACCTCAAAATATTCCTTCTTCTACTAACTAAAATCGAAGTCTCATTGTTGGGAATTTTTCCATTTTCAACTCAAAAAACCCGATTTTCATAGGCCTAGAAGTTCTATGGAATATTTTTAAGCTCGAACTTGGATTTTATCGTCAAGACTCACAAAACATGAGCTCATTATTAACTTGGTATTTCCGCCAAAATTATTTTTGTCCAAACAATTTTTCTACCGTACACCTCCTGTAAGTACATCCGTGTGCGTCACAAATGGTGTTGTTTTGTTCACAGTAAAATATGTAGTACGGGTTTTCCCCTCATCTTCTGCGACAAATTTACGCAATTTACCTTTTTCAAATCATATGTCGCAACTCTTGTAATATAGTCTCTGCCATATATAGCTGCTGATGTGTGATTGTAGTGGTCCCTGGTCCCTCCTTACAGTGTACATTTTTCGTACATTTTCTTACGCGTGGGTGATATGTAGGGTTGGGCACGGGG
>LDKF01000287.1:70429-81012 GCA_001026735.1 Rotylenchulus reniformis | reverse complement strand
AAAATTCAATCTTTCACAAATCAATTCATCTCTCCCAGAGCATTGATACCCGCAAATCAGTCATATTAATTTTATTTATTTTGTTGTGTGGTGTGTCTTTTTACTTCGGACATGTATGCTATTTTGTTTGGCCTTGCGCCATCGAGCGTAAATAAATAATAATAATAATAATAATGAATTTTGGCATAATCCTGATGAAAATGAACTACAAGTTCAATTAATGCAAGAAAATGAACATCCAATAGAAAAATTATTTACTAAACCATCAAATGATGGATTTCAAAATGTTCAACCCTTAACTGCCCAATTGCATCCTTACCAAAGTTCTATAATTACATAATGCCCAATATTTGTGGATAAGAATCAACATTTTCAACCGAATCAAGAAGCAACTTCGAATCGATGTGTCAGGCAAAATTCGGATGTGCACCATAGTTTTCAGTCAATCCAAGATGCAGATCCGAGCTCGCAACAACTCCAGCAGGATGTAGATCAACCAATTATCAGTTCACAAACAACCAAAGGTACAAGTCTGATGAAAAATAGCAGAAAGAAATAAAATAATAAAATAAAATTTAATATTTAATTTAATAAATCATAAAATGAATAATAAAAATGAACCATACGATTAGGGAACTTTAGGATGTTGGCATTAATGGTATTCAAGACCTAATTTTTGCCATGAATCGAGAATCGAGATCCAAGATTTTACCCCGATACCATGATTAATAATTTTAACCATTTTAAATTCTAAAAATTCAACCATATGCGCAAGAATATGCTCTGAATTGTCAATATCTTACAAAAATATGTTCAAATTTGGCGAAAACTAATTAAAAATGCAATATTTTTGTTCAAAAAGAGTTTTAAATCATTTTCAGAACGGTTTAACAATTAATTAATTTTTAATTTAAAAAACAAGAATTCCAGAACAAAGAAAAGAAGGTAATAATTTTTATCAAAAATATTTATTTTACAACAATTTAATCCAGTTGCTTTTCATAAAAAAAATAATTAAACAGGAAATGGAAGGAAAACACATAGCTCAACATATAAGTTGGACGCGGTTCAACAATTTATTGCAAGAATGGAAAATAGCAATATAAAGCAAAAATCAACACTCGACATTGCCAAGGAATTTGCTGCGGAATTGGGCATTGATACGAGCACATTGTATCGTTGGAAGCGAGAAATAATTGGCACCTGGAAGCGTAGAAGTATATGACTAATAAGTTTATAATAAATAGGATATGAAAAAAGCATAAAATGGCCAAAAGTGCGAAAAAAAGGCACTAAAAATGATAAAAAGGTATTAAAAAGGAACGAAAAATAAGCAAAAAGCAATTAGAAGTTATCCGTTTAGGTCAACAGCAATTTCGACTTTTTTTATTTTTTAGAAGAAATTTTAAAGATTTGGACAAGATTAAGGATTTGATCATTTTTTTTATTTTTACACCTTTTTCTTTTCTCATTTTCCTCTATTTTTTCAATTATTGTAAAAAATTTCAAAAAATGAACCATAATTTTTAAAATTTGCTTCAAAAGTAAAAAAAGGCATGAAAAAATTTGAAAAGGCAAACAAGATATAAAAATCCTAAAAGAGGTCAAAAAGGCAAAAAAAAAAGCAAATAAAAGGGGCAAATTTTATAAATAAATAATAAATTCAAATTTATAAAAGAAGATGAACCAATAGTTCGATCAAAAAACATTTTATAACCAATCAAATGATGAATTTCGAAATGAATACACATTACTCCACAAATTGGTGCCAAATTTTTTTAAATTGTCCCAATAATAGATAGGAAGCAACGTTTTCAACGGATGCAAGGGGCAAATTCAACTCAGAGTTCGCAGCAACTGGCTGAAAATCAGAATATTAGGCAACTGCACGATGCAGGCTCGGACATGCACCATAGTTTGCATCCATTTCAAAAAGCAGGTTCAAGCTCACAACCACTCCAGCAGGATGTAAATCAACCATTCAAAAACACCGTCATAAATTTCCAGATAAACAAAAGTACGAATTTGATGAGCTAAAATTAATTAATTAAATGAAAATAAAATTTGATATTTCCCTTCTAAATTAGAACATACATTTAATTCTAAATTGAAACTAAAAATCTTAATTTACAAATAAAATTCCAATCCCATTTCATATGACAAATAATTAACAGGTGATGGGACGGAAAATTATAGCTATGACTATAAGTTGAAAATGGTTCAGCAATTTATTGCTAAAAAGGAAAAGGGCAAATTGTTGCAAAAATCTCAAATCGAAATTGCCGACGAATTTGCTGCGGAATTGGGCATTCATTATACAACACTGAATCGTTGGATGCGAGAAATCATGCGAGAATTTAATGGTAATTAAATAAATCCCTGCAATCCCGCAAAACCAAATCCCTGCAATCCCGCAAACCGATTCGGTAAGAGATTTAGGCATATTCTTCACCGCCGATCTTAAATTTAACTCCCATATAAAAGTTATTACTGCTAAGGCTTCTAAAGTCTCTTTTATATTATTAAAAACACTAAAATCGAAAAACGCTAAATTTCTTATAAATATGTTCAATACTTATGTTAGACCTATTTTAGAATTTGCTTCCCCGGTTTGGAACCCATACACAANGATGAGCTAAAATTAATTAATTAAATGAAAATAAAATTTGATATTTCCCTTCTAAATTAGAACATACATTTAATTCTAAATTGAAACTAAAAATCTTAATTTACAAATAAAATTCCAATCCCATTTCATATGACAAATAATTAACAGGTGATGGGACGGAAAATTATAGCTATGACTATAAGTTGAAAATGGTTCAGCAATTTATTGCTAAAAAGGAAAAGGGCAAATTGTTGCAAAAATCTCAAATCGAAATTGCCGACGAATTTGCTGCGGAATTGGGCATTCATTATACAACACTGAATCGTTGGATGCGAGAAATCATGCGAGAATTTAATGGTAATTAAATAAATAAAGGTTTTGTATAATAATAAAGGAGAAATAATTAAAAATAGATTAAAAATTTTTTAAATTTTGTAAAAACTACTTTTGTAAAATTCAGAACTCCAAAAATTCCACCGCTACAAGGAGTCTGAAAAGATAATTTTGGCACAATATTATTCGTTAAAAGCTGAAAATCCATATATTGATGACCATAAAATTTCTGAAATGCTGAAAATTCATGGTTCTCAATTGTCCAGATGGAGGGATGAATATGAAAAAGGAAATCAATGAAGTACAAATTTCCATTCTCATGCTACACTTTATTGAAATTTTTTTGTAAAACATAAGAATCAAAAATTAAAAATTTTAAGTCGTTAAAAATGTCTTAAAAATAGCAATTTTCTTAAGAAAAAGGTCTAAATTTTAAAATTTCCTAGCATAAAAAAATTATTGTTTCAATTTTTTAATTACCTTAATTTTTATTTTATTTATTTATTTATGAGGAAGATTCCCTAACGAAATCTGTTTTTTTGGTTCATTTCTGGAAATTTTCGATAACACCTTTGGTATTTCTTACCTTGTCTTTTAATGAAAATTCCAGTATTAAGTAAATTAATTTTCAAAATTTAAATTTCGGTAAAAAATCGCATTCCGTTCTGAATTTTTCAGTTTTTTTGCTAGCTTCTTTTATCACCATTCCCAAAAGTGTTTGTTTTCAAAATAGTGTCAAATAGAGGTCCGACGGTCCCGACAGGGGTCGCCGGAGTTTTTTTTTGTAAAATTCAGTAATTTTCTTAAGGAATTTGTTATTTTTAAGAGAAATTCCTATAAATTGGTCAAAATTCCATTTCTTACAGGTATATATGAAAATTAAAAACGATAGGTTTGAAGCCAACGGGTTTCGGATTCGATTTTTGGCCAAAAAACCACTTTTCGGTTCTATTAACCGACCGTGAACTATCCTATTTAATTATAATCCACGCAAGACCAGACAGTAACGATTTCCAAAATGGAAAAATCATATAATAGGTCACTACATAATAAATGTCGCTTTCTTTTATTAAAGTGAACTTCTTTAAAAGAATGGTACAAAAAACAACTTATAAAAAGGTATTCCTTTGTCCCTTCTACATTTCTGCGTTTGGATCAATTATCATTGCTATGAAAATGTCGAGAAAAAAATCCCGAAGTGGTCTTGTTCAAAAAATCCTAAACTAATTTTTTGGTTTAAACCCAGTCTTTAACTGGTAATGTCTGTTATAACCCATGTTGAAACTAAATAGATGAATGTTGCATTACAAAAAACTGCATCTCGATTCGTCCACTCTTTGATTTTTTATGATTTATTTCAAACTTTCGACAATAAATAGCAAAATTTTGGCATTTTAATAAAATTTAATTTGAATTTATTAAACAATGAAAGGCTAGAGTTATTAAATTATTTTTAATTTTAAAGAATGATAGCAGAAAATATGGAATCATATATTTTCTATATTAAGGAAATTTATTATTTAATAATATCCTAATTGTTGAATTTTTATTAGAGATCGGAGTTTTTGGAAAACCCTGAATCGGACCCCGTATCCGGATTTTGGAAATGCCCCGGATTGGATTCGGAACCCGTAGTTCGGAAAAGTTCGGGGTCCCCTCAAACGGACCCGGACTTCCGGACCCGGAAAAAGTCTGGGCCGGGCCCCGATCCTGGTCTGATCTTTACTTTTTATGAATAATTAAAAAATAATTAACAAAAATATATATTTAATCAAAAGATGTTTTTATTCTATCAAAGATATATCCAATGGATCCTGAAAAATTGGATCTTTTTGCTCATTGATTTCTCTTTTCATGTTCTTTCTTCCATTTGGTTAATTGCGGACCATGAATTTTCAGAATTTTGGCAATTTTAAGGTCACTCAAGAATGGATATCCATCTTTTAAAGCGTAATATTGGGCCAAAAGTTCCTTTTTATCCTCCTTGTCCCGGCGAAATTTAAGGCTTCCTGAAATTAATTTGAATTTTTCGCTATTAAAATGCGTAAAAATCACCAGAATTTATGGCCATAATTTTTTTTATCAAAAGGCCAATTTAAATGAGCTTAGGCTAATTTTGTAGCTTATTTTTAGATCTATTTTCTGAAAAAAATATTACAGTAGGTTGCTTTTGAGCCAAGTTATCCAACTCTTGTGGTCCCTAATGTCGCATCATCCAACAAACTAATCAAAAATAGTAGGAAGTTTTACCATTTGTTGTTTCCATTATTTCTCTCATCCAACGATACAATGTCCGGCGATGAATGCCCAATTCCGCGCAAATTTCTCGGCAATTTCGATTTGAGATGTGTGCATCAATTTGCCCTTTTGCCTTTTAGAGATAAATTGCTGAACCACTTCCAGCTTATATTGATAGCTATGGGTTTCATTGGATTCATTATTTGTTTTAGTATCTTTTCCTGTCTGCGAGCTCATGACTGCATCTTGCAATCGTTGATTCACATCATCCCGCTCTAGTGGCATTCGTTGCGAGTTCGGATCTGCAACTTGGATGGGCTGGTGCAACTTGTGGCCTGCATCTTTCAGTCGCTCGATGATACTCGGATTATCACCATCTAATCGCTGTAAGCTCGGAATTGAAGTTGACTGTTGCATCCCTTGAAAATGATGATTCCATTCCAATATTGGACATTGTTCAATTATGGAATCGTGGCAAGTGTGGAATTGTGCTGTTAATGGCTGTACACTTTGAAATCCATAATTTGATGAGTTAAAAAATGATTTTTGTCGAAATATTGGTTCATTATTTTCTTGTACCAGTTGAACTTTGATAGATTTTCATTGTGATTATTCCATAATTCTCCCAAACTTGTGCGATTTGGACCGTACGATAAGCCTTGTTCAGGTGGGCTTTCTGGAATCCGTTGTTTCGTTTGAATTTGCGTCTCAAAATTCCAAAATTCTTCATTCTGCCAATCTTGTAGATTCATGATTTTACCAAATTCGGTAGTTCCATTCAGCTTGTGAAGGAATGAAATAAATGATGACAATGATAATATTATTATCAAATCCATATTAATAAATCTATTTAAATAAGAAATTGTGAATTTGAAGCATAAAATTTTGAGGCAAAAAATTGGAATAGAAATTTTTTGGTTCCAGTGCTGATATATTTACAAATTAATAATTGTAGCATAATATATATTCTCTATAAAATCATATTGATCTATTACAATTATATATTTAATCTAAAAACATTGTTAATGGATCTATAATTGTGAAGAAGTGAACTAATGATAACAAAAATGAAAATTTGAAGCATAAAATTTTGAGGTAAAAAATTGGAATAATAATAAAATGTTTTCAAGGCTGATATAAACAACGGTACCATTTGTCCTGATTTATCAGATTTGTCCTGATTTGGAGGGTCCAATTCTGACAAAATAAAAATCTCCCGATTTGTCAGATTTGTCCTGATTTTCGACCTCTGTCCTTAGTTTGTCCTGATTTTCGTGACCAATTATTTAGAAAAAAGATCTAATTCTCAAAATTTACTCCAACAGCCCCTGTCGAGACTTCCGACACCATCTAAGACTACGTTTNACCTATTTTTATCTTAGATTTTTAAATTCAGTTTCAGAAATAAATGTAAAATGTATTTTCAGATATTTGAGTATGATAAAAATTAATTTGAATATTTGTATTGGATACATAATATACTGTAATTTACTGGAGTAATGTATATGTGCAATATTAATCGGGATACGGATTAGGTTATCCGGATTAGATATGAAAATATGGATTAAGAGAATTTCGCTAATCTGGATTAAGTGAGTTAATTAAGGACGGCAAGAAAAATTCTAACTTGTTCAAAAATGAGGGGGGTCTTATTTTAGAAGTAGGAACTTATTTTTTCAATCACCCTCAAAAAGAAGCTTATTTAGAAGCGGGTCTTATCTTTTAGAGGAATACCTTTTGTAAACTAAAATTTTTCTATTTCTTAATTTTTATGAATAAATAAAAGTGATAAAGCAACAAATCTTTTAAAGCAAATGTATTTCCATGAAACATGTAGTTAATTAAATTGGTCAAAGAAAATCTGATCCACTTTTTTCATATTCTTTCTTCCATTTGTACAATTGAGGAGCACGAATTTTCAGCTTTTTGGCAATTTTATAGTCATTCATGCTTGGATATTTAGCTTTTATCGAGTAATATTGGGCCAAAAGTTCCCTTTTTTCCTTCTCGTTGCGGCGCAATTCTGAATTTAATAGGCTATAAAAGTATCTGTAAAAAAATTGAAAAGAATCTGCAGTTAGAATATGCGAGTCTTTTTCTAATAAAAAATTCAAGAAGGAATCAAAATATATTTTTCCAACCTTAAAACATTTGGTTTAAACTTGCACAGAAAGCAAAAATATGCAGGAATTTATGCTCAACTATTGGCTATTTCTTTTTTAGAAATGCTAGCAGGTTTAAAAAATATGTTTTTTAAAAATCTAATAATTAAGAACTTTAGGATTGAATAACCCATAACTTTTCGAGGAAATGGCATACCTATAATCTCTCTACTCATGACCATAATTTACCTATTTTTAAGTTTACAAACTTTTATCACTCGATGTGCCCATTATTTCTCGCATCCAACTATACAGTGTGGTATAATGAATGCCCAATTCCGCAGCAAATTCCTTGGCAATTTTGCTTTGTGATTTTTGCAACATTTTGCCCTTTTTCTTTTTAGCAATAAATTGCTGGACCACTTCCAGCTTATATTCATCGATATGTTTCGTCACATTACCTGTTCAATTATTTTTTATTAAGCGGAATTCCATCTTTTAAAATTTATTTTTTTTAAGTTGATTAATTTTTTTTAAATTTTTATGGTTAACTTTTGTAAATCAACCCGCCTCCCCCTCCTCTAGAAATTATTTTGAGTTTTTTAACTAAATAATATTGGAAATAAAATTTTATGAATTTTCTAGCCAACAGTATATAAATACTTCTTAGAATAGGGAAAATCTTATCCATGATATTTTATCTTATCCAAGAGTCGCAATATGGCTACTAAAATATGAAAATTGATAGGCTGAATCCATGGTGCAAGTCTAATCCTGCATCTTGCAGTCGCCTAACTCAGAATATACCATGTATTCGCTGCGTACTCGATTCTACACCTTTGATTGACTGCAAACTAAGGTGTAAATCAGAGCCTGCATTTTGCAGTCGCCTACTCCGATTATCATCATGCATTCGCTGTGAACTCAGTTCTGTATTTTCCGCATTCTGAATTGGCTGCAAATTAAGATGCAAGTCTGAGCCTGCATCTTGTAGTCGCCTGCTTCCCCGATTATCACCATACATTCGCTTTGAACTCGGTTCTGTATTTTCTGCAATCTGAATTGGCTGCAAATGCAAACTAAGCTGCAAGTCTGAGCCTGCAAGCCTGAGTTGACTGATATTCGGATTTTCATCATGCAGTTGCTGC
The DNA here is from genome assembly GCA_001026735.1 of Rotylenchulus reniformis. Classification (NCBI taxonomy): domain Eukaryota; kingdom Metazoa; phylum Nematoda; class Chromadorea; order Rhabditida; family Hoplolaimidae; genus Rotylenchulus; species Rotylenchulus reniformis. The sequence continues at coordinate 72,583 of LDKF01000287.1, read as the reverse complement.
GAGCACTTCTGTTTAAAATGTTGATTTTCATCCATCATTTGACAATATGAAATTATGGAATTGTGACAAGGAAAATATGCAATTAATGGCTGAACATTTTGAAATCCACCATTTGTTGGGTGAAAAAAAGATTTTTGGCGAATTGTTTGATCATTTTCTTGTATTGATTGATGTTGTGATTGGTTTCCATTAAGATTGTGCAAAAATTCGGCGCAATCTTTGCAATTTTGGTCGTACAACAATCCTTGTTTAGGTGGATATTCTGGTGTCTGTTGTTCCGCTTGAATTTGTGTCTTAAATTTCCAAAACTCTTCACCCTGCAATTCTTGTTCACTCATGATTTGGTCAATTTCATTAGTCCCATTGAGATTGTGAGGTAATAAAATGATTGGTGATAATGTTAATAATAATATCAATAATTCCATACTAAAGAAATTTTTTATTCATTTAAAAACGAAATAAAAAGTTTTATTCCTGAATAATAAAATTAAATATTTAAAAAATTGATTGGAAAAAACAGTTCTTTATATTACATAAAATAATGTTAATGATCTATCATCGTTAGACTTATTTTACTTATCTTATACCTATTTAAAAAAATTAATGGAAAAAATGTGTTATTTATGTGTTGTTGTAAAAATGTCTATAAAAACATATATTTGTGTATTTATTTTATTTTGTAGCCAAAATTTTCCATTAAGTAAGAATCATAAGATTGATTACTAATTACGCTAAAACCTGTATTAGAAGCCCCTCCCTGCATTGAAGTCCACCCTCAAATAGACACCCCCCTCTAAAGAGGGGTTGAAAAATATAAGCACTACTGCATTATTATTAGAGCCCCCGGGGGTTCTGTTCAAAGTTTGAATTTTATTTATGGAAAAACGAAAAAAATAAAAATCCATAGTCTTTTTCATCATTCCTTTGAGTAGCAACGATTTTTTCCAACTATGTTTTATTACCTCTTTAAGTCCCCACCTCCCATTAGAAGCCCACCCTCTAATAAATCCCCATCTCTAGAGGGGTCGAAAAATAAGAACCTTTTTTCATTAAGACCCCACGAAGTCTTACTAAAGTTTAAAAATTTTACTTATTGTACAAAGAAATTTCTAAAAAATCATAGAGAAACGAGTTTGGTCTCAACCGACCACACACAAACGTCCTGGTTCGATTTTTTGTCGCAATATTTTCCTCATCGGAAGAAAAAGAATTAACGACAAAAAATTGAAATTCTATTTTATTTCCCTAAAAAAACAATTACTAGGTCGTTTCATAAAAAGTGTCGCATTTGGTATTCACGCGTACATAACTCGGCAAAGAATGATCCAAAAAATCTACAAATTTCAGGAATGATACTCCTATATATCCTCAATAATTTTGCTTTTGCAAAATTTCCCATGCCTATCAAAAATTTGGCGAAAAAAATCGCGCAAGTGGCCTAAGTCAAAAATCGCCAAACCGGGTTTTCGGGTTTAAGACCAGGTTTTAGACCGGCATTCGGGCTGTTTATACCCCCGCCTGATAGCCCAAAGGATGCTATAGCTAAAGCAAAAAACCACGTCTCGATTCCCCCACTCTTTGATTTTTTATGAATTTTTTAAACTTTTGGGCGAAAAATGCGTTTTTGGCCGATTTTCTATTAAAATGACCAATTTTTTCATTTTTGATCCAAAGTTTAAAAAAATCATAAAAAATAAATGGGTGGATGAATTGAGACGCGGTTTTTTGCATTAGACGCAGCATTCAATAAGCTTCATTTACACCGCTGGAGTCGAACTTCCATCTTGTCGTTAAACTGGTCTTAACCCCGAAAAACCGGTTTGGCGATTTTTGACCTAGGACACTTGCGCGATTTTTTTCACCAATTTTTTGACAGGCATGGAAAATTCAGTAAAAAGCAAAATTGTAGAGAACATATAGTAGTATGATTTCTGAAATTTGTAGATTTTTTGGATCATTCTTTGCCGAGTTATGTACGCGTGAATACCATATGCGACACTTTTTATGAAACGACCTAGTAATTAAAAAATATAAATAATATTCAAATAACCGCTAGTAATAATAATTTTTCGGAAATAGTTTATTTATTACTCTTGTAAATCAAAAGATAAATATTCTTTTATGTATGTATCATAGAAATCCGAGGCTAACTTT
>LDKF01000287.1:46403-60525 GCA_001026735.1 Rotylenchulus reniformis | reverse complement strand
TTTTCAAAATAGGAGGTTTACTAATAAAACTCAACAGAATTTCTTCATAAGAATTGTTTCTCAATGGAATAAGCTCCCAAAAGAGGTTATGGAAATCAATAGCCCAGATACATTTAGGAAGGCCCTGGAAATTTCAGATTTTGGCGGTTAGGGTTAATTCCCCTTCAATACTCATTTTTGTAATTTTTATGTTGTTTTGCTCCTTTCCCCTATATTTTCATATTATACTTTTCATTTATTTTCATGGTATGTACTTGATACAGTAATCTGACAATTGTATTTTCTTTTCACCACTATTAGTGTGCCAATGGTACCTTGTGGCTTGACTGAATAGGCTTCACCCCAAAATATGCCCACGCTAAAGGTGGACATATTTTGGGTCGAAAAATACTGTAGGTAACAAAATGCCTAAAGGACGAAATGTCTAAAAACAAATTACGGCATTAATGAATTAATTAAAAATATGGTAAAAAATTAAGAAAAAAATAAAAAAATTAAATAAAATAGATTTGAGTCCTTTCCGAGTGAAAAATAAGAGGCAGGACTGTTCAATAGGTGAGTGCTGAAAGGTTATTAATTTTTGATTAGAAATCTTATTGTTGGGCTCGCCTTCTTTTTCCAACCGAAATCATTACTAGGGTCAATTTTTATATTCAAATGCATTTTTATGCGGACTCATAATGGCCTGAAAATTACGTAAAACACATTTTTAGTATGGTTTGAACGTGGTCGAAAATTCTTTTCTTTTTCCAACCGAAATCATTACTAGGGTCAGGTTATTAATTTTTGATTAGAAATCTTATTGTTGGGCTCGCGTTCTGCGAGCCCAATAATAAAATTTCTGATTAAAAATTAATAATCTTCCAGCCCGCACCTATTGAACATGACATTTGGCCTAAGCCCCCACGGAAAACGGTAGATAGCCGGGTTTTGGCGATGTTTTGTCCTTTAGGCATTTTGTAACTGTGTGAGTTGGGCCAATTTTGGGTTGGAGTGATTTGGGTTGACACCGACTGAATAAATTGAACATACGGGATTTGAAAATTAATCTTTTTAATTTCCAAAAAAAATAAAAACAAACTAAATACTTCAGGATTTGACCATTATTTCTTGCATTCAATGATATTGCATTATTTTTAAATGAAAAATAGTATTGTATAGATGAAAAAATTGAGACCCAATCATATTAAGATTGAAAAAACAAATTATTAATTAAAACATATTATGTACATTTAAAATAATCTCGTCAATTAATAACAAAAATATTAATAAGTAAAGAAAGATCAAAAAAAAATATTTTTTAATTTAGCGCATTTATTAATAATATTGGGGTGTTAACTAATAAGTTCTATCTTAGTAGAAGAAAGTTTTTAAAATCTAATATTTCATTTAGCAAACCATTATGAATTTGGTATTAAATGAAAGCTTGAAGTCTGCTGATTCTAATAGAATTTTTCCAAAAAATTAGCTTCAATTTTCCTGTCGAAAAAATGGTCTGTAAGCAAGTCAACTCAATGTGTAGAAATATTCTTTGATTTATAAAATAATTAAAAACGCCGAGGAAAAAAAGAATATCGATATCAGACATAGACAATCTAATGTGGTGAACTTGAATCTAACCTTAAAAAACGATCCATTATAAATTTTGAGGTGTTTCGAGGATTTCAAAACAATCGACAAATTTCATCCTTTTCCATAAAAATATTATTTTAACCATTAAAACAGGGATATTTAAGGTTCAATTTTACTAATCTCATTGAGCTCTATCGATTAGTAAATAAAGTAACCGAAAAAATTAAATTTGCTCAAAAATCACTTTTTCAATTTTCTATAGAGAGTTTTATATTTGTCATTAATGGGGGGCAAATGGTTTTACAGACAATTTTTCAACAGTAAAAGATTGAAGTTAAATTTTAAAAAAAATTCTTAGAATCAGGAGAGTTCAAGCTTTCATTTGACACCAAATTAATAATGGTTTGCTAAATGAAACATTGAAATTTTAAAAATTTCCTTCTACTATGACAGAACTTATTGTTAGTTAACATCCTATATTATTGTCCTTTATATATTTATCCCATCATAAATAAATATTTTAGAAAGTTAACTTTTTCGTCATTGATTTCCTCTTTCATATTCTTTCCTCCATTTTGATAATTGCGGACCATGAATTTTCAGCATTTTGGCAATTTTTTGATCACTTATGTATGGATTTTCACCTTTTAATGCATAATATTGAGCCATGAGTTCATTTTTGGCGTCTACATCTCGGCGCTTTTTTTGGACAGCTGAAAGAATTCAACTTTTCAATATTTAAGTACCTTAATTCGAAGGGAATCATAATTTGGAAATGCTGAATTTTGAATTTTCCTAATCCATTATATACATCAAATTTCTACGAACATATAATATACAACTTTTAAGAAATTTGTTAATTATATATTAAAACATATAAAATTTATTGGATAACTATGTCATTTAAACAAACTTTTGCCATTCGATATTCGCCTTATTTCTCGCATCCAGCGATACAGTGTCTTCGGATGAATGCCTAATTCCGCAGCAAATTCATTTGCAATTTCTTTTTGAGATTTATGAAATATTTTGCCCTTTTGCCTTTTAGCGATAAGATGCTGAACCGCTCCCAATTTATAATTAAAATCATGAATTTTCGACCGATTGCCTGTTAAATTCTAAGTTATTTATCTATATATAAATATAAAAATATCTAATGTTAAAATGGAAAAAGACATCGATTTGAACGAAATAAATAAAAAGAAAGCAACAATATCAGGTTTGATATTCTACTTTCTTGAGTTTTATTTTTATATAATGTAAGAATACATAAAATAATTAAGGTTGCTTTTTTTATAATAAAGGTTGCGTTTGAGAATCGAAAAAATACAAATTTTAAATTACTTTTTTCTAAATCATCTCTAAACATTTTATTAAATACGATTTAGGTAATTTACAAATGAAAAAAGTATTTTTTGGTATACCCTGAACCAGTCAGCGATATCCTCCCATTTCTGGGGTTGACAGCTAAGCCGTGCTTTGGATTTTTGTGCCAAGAAAATATTTGGGCAAAAGTCAATATTTTATAATTTTTGAGATTTAAGAAATTTTTAATTACAATTTCCATTATTTAGAATGAATGCTTTATAAGGTGCGGGGCGTTAAAAATCACCTTTAAGCGAAAAAATTTATAAGAATAAAAAATTGATAGTAAAAAAGAATGATAGCTTTAAAATCCATAAAAGTTCATGAGGATCATGAATTTGAAATGAATTTAAAAGAAGAGATTCGAGAACTTATTATCCAGCCTAAGTATTTTAAAACTGTTTACATTTGTTCGATAATTGCTGCCAGTTCAGAATTGAAGTTGAAGCTTGTATCCGTTGATTCTTATCCAACGATATTTGGCGATGTGCAATTGCAGAATCTTGGTAAGGGTGCATTTTTGCATTTAATGGCTGAAGTTGTACATTTTGAAACGCATCATTTGATAGGTTAAAAAATGGATTTGGTCGAAATATTGGTTCATAATCTTCTTGTATCAATTGAATTTGTGATTGATATTCATTAGGCTTATACCATAATTCATCCAAATTTATGCAATTTTGGCCAAATAACAATCCTTGTTCAGATGGGTTTTCTGACAACTGTTGTTCCGTTTGAATTTGGGTCTCAAAATTCCAAAATTCTTCATTCTGCCAATCTTGTTTATTAGTGATTTGGCCGAATTCGAGGGTACCATTTAGAATGTGAGGAAATAAAATAAATAATGATAATGAAAATAATATTAACATCATCAAATCTATATTAAAAAACCAATTTTATGCAACTTATTTTATTAAATTTATTGTAAAAGTTATGTAAAAATTTTATACTGAAGATTAAAGAAATAAAAAATAGGATTATTAATGATTAATAATAAAAAATATCTAATTTTACAGATAATATATAAGCAGAATAATCAATATCTATACAATATATTGTAAGCCATTATTTCTTTAATTTAAAATATGTTAATGGTTAAACATCATAAACTACAACTATAAATTCCATCTTTTTTTCTTTAATGAAATTATGAAAGCTAATACCATCACAAGCAAAAAAAAATTTTTATATTTATTTTAAAATGATAATAACAATAATAAACAATCAAAAGTGTCGTCAAATTTTTTATTTGGTAAAGCCGATTATCATTATCTGAAATCCAAAATATGAAACGATTTACTTTATAATTTTAGAAATCAGATTAGCTACAAATAAAATTCAAGCAATTAAGCAATTTTTTAGGAAAAATTATTATATACTTTGTTAAAGCGATGTCTCTGATAGTAAGATCATACTCTATAATTAGTTGCGAGTAGTATAAAAAATTGCCAGCTATACTAACATTCATATCTAAAATAAGAGGTATTGACAAAGTCACAGTTGCATATTTTTAATTTAAATCAAACAATTTATTCATATTTAATCAATATTATTCGTCTTCATCTCTAGGTTTCCGTTTCCAATCTTCCTACTGACTAGTCGTAAATATTAATAAATTCGAAATTCTGGAAATTTATTAAATTTCCTTTGTTTTAAAAAAATATTAGTAAAAAAAAAGATGATCTAAAACGCCCAGTTTTTTATTTTAAATGTGATAAAAAATAATATAATTTGCGGTTTTTTTCGATAGTAAAGACTTTAAACCCAGTCTTTAACTGGAAATTTTGCTGTTATAACCCCATATTAACTAGGTAAATGTTGCACCGATTACAAAAAACCGCATCTCGATTCGTCCACTCTTTAATTTTTTTATGGTTTCGACAAAAATAACAAAATTTAGCCATTTTAATAAAATTTGAATATGATTTTATTAATTAAAAGAAATAGAAAGGAAAGGCTGGAATTATTAAATTATTTTTAATTAAAGAATGATAACAGAAAATATGGAATCATATATTTTCCATAATAAGTAAATTTATTATTTTATAATATCATAATTGTTGACTTTTTATTAGAGATCGGAGTTTTTGAAAACCCTGGAACCGGATCCTGGACCTGGATTTTGGAAATGCACCGGATTTTGGAAATGCACCGGATTGGATCAAGAGCCCGAAGTTCGGAAAAGTTCGGGTTCCCTTCAAACGGACCCGGACTCCCGGACCCGTGAAAAGTCTGGGCCTGGTCTGATCTTTACTTTTTATGAATAAATAAAAAACAATTAACAAAAATATATTTAATCAAGGATGTTTTTATTCTATCATAGATATATCCAATGGATCCTGAAAAATTGGATTTTTTGCTCATTGATTTCTCTTTTCATGTTCTTTCTTCCATTTGGTTAATTGAGGACCATGAATTTTCAGAATTTTGGCAATTTTAAGGTCGCTCAAATATGGATATCCATCTTTTAAAGCATAATATTGGGCCAAAAGTTCCTTTTTATCCTCCTTGTCTCGGCGAAATTTTAGGCTTCCTGAATTTAATTTGATTTTTTCGCTATTAAAATGCATGAAAATCAACTCGAATTTCTGGCCATATTTTTTTTCAAATAGGCCATTTTATATGAGATTTTGTAGCTTATTTTTAGATCTATTTTCTGAAAAAATCTCAAATAGGGAGTTTTACCCCATGTTGTGTCCATTATTTCTCGCATCCAACGATACAATGTCCGGCGATGAATGCCCAATTCGGCTGCAAATTCCTCGGCAATTTTTCGTTGTGATTTTTGCAACAATTTTCCCTTTTGCCTTTTAGCGATAAATTGCTGAACCACTCCCAGCTTATATTGATAACTATGAGTTTTTGTCCCATTGCCTGTTTAATTGTATATCTTATGAAAATGGACTTTGTTTTGTAATTTGTAAATTAGTTTTTTGTGTTGTGGATAGAATTTTGAAAATGACAAAAAATCCTCTTAACAATGAAATTTCTTCATAAAACGTAAAAAATTGACAAATTTCCTAAAAATGATAAAAAGCGAAATTTTCTGCTCTGCGACCCCTCAATACCATTCCCGAAATTTTTACTTACTAACAATACAGTAAGTCGTTGTTGTTCACCAAAATTTCTCAAAATTTATCTTTTTTTTTGCATACATATAATGCTATTAAATGATTATATACGACTTTTTGAGGGGGAAATAAAAAAAATTTGTACCATAAATTTTGAATTTTTTAGTAACTTTTTTGCCTTTTTTAGCAACTATTTTGGACTTTTTAGCACCTATTATAGTAACTATTTTGATGGTTTTTAGTAACTAAAAATCCGGTCCCTACTTGGTGATGCAGACGAAGTTAGAGGAATTAAGACAGGTACATAGAACAGTGAATTTACGCATTTAATGTAAAGACAACAATTAAATAGTTAGTGGGAAAAATGCTGCATAAAATTGATTAGTATTGCAAATTTTTCATTTTTAAAAATGTCCTTTATTTTGAGGATTTTTCCTAGTGAAATCCTTTACTTGCGGACCGAAACTTGCGGACCGAAATTTGCGGACCGAAACTTGCGAACCGAATTTTGCGAACCGCAAACAAAAAAAATGAAAAAATAAAATATTTAAATAAATAATTAAAATTTTAAAAATATTACTGGGGGGTTTTCATGGGTGCTGAATCTGAATCTAACATCAACTTTATAATATTTTTAAGAAAAAATCTATGATTCTGGAAATCACTTGACTTTTTGTCAAACCATTGATTTAAATCATTCAATTCTGCACCATAACATATAGGCCTTTTAATTTTTTATCTTTTGATTTTTAATATTTATCGAAATAACAGGATTTTAAATTTTTTAAAATAAATTAAATTTTTAAATATTTCTTTTTTATTTTTATTTTTTGTTGAAACCAAGTTGTGTCAAAAATTGTCCTTTATTGCGCTCTAAAAATCATTTTGTAAATTGATTTTTTAAAAAAAAATCAATGGTTTGACAAAAATCAAGTAATTTCCAAACATAGATTTTTCTTAAAGATATTAAAAGTTGATGTCAGATTCGTATTCAGCACCCATGAAAACCTCTAGTAAAATTTTTAGATTTTTGTTATTTATTTAAATATTTTATTTTTTCAATTTTTTTTGTTTGCGGTCCGCAAATTTCGGTCCGCAAATTTCGGTCCGCAAATTTCGGTCCGCAAGTTTCGGTACACCATTTTGGCCCTTGCTGTCCTTTTTCTGAAAATTTTCGATAACACCTCTGCCCCATATTGGATACATTAGGTATTTGTTTTAGTATCATTGCCTGCTGTCTGCGAGCTCATGACTGCATCTTGCAATCGTTGATTCATCTCCCGCTCTAGTAGTTTTAAATTCGAAGCTGCCATCGACATTCGTTGCGAGCGCGGATCTGCAACTTGGATGGGCTGCAAACACTGGTGCACTTGCAGTCGCTCGATGATACTCGGATTATCACCATAGAATCGCTGTATGCTCGGAATTGAAGTTGACTGTTGCATCCCTTGAAAATGATGATTCCATTCCAATATTGGGCATTGTTCAATTATGGAATCGTGGCAAGTGTGGAATTGTGCTGTTAATGGCTGTACACTTTGAAATCCATAATTTGATGAGTTAAAAAATGATTTTTGTCGAATTATTGGTTCATTATTTCCTTGTACCAGTTGAACTTGGGATGGATTTTCATTGTGATTATGCCATAATTCTCCCAAACTTGTGCGATTTGGACCGTACGATAAGCCTTGTTCAGGTGGGCTTTCTGGAATCCGTTGTTTCGTTTGAATTTGCGTCTCAAAATTCCAAAATTCTTCATTCTGCCAATCTTGTAGATTCATGATTTTACCAAATTCGGTAGTTCCATTCAGCTTGTGAAGGAATGAAATAAATGATGACAATGATAATATTATTATCAAATCCATATTAATAAATCTATTTAAATAAGAAATTGTGAATTTGAAGCATAAAATTTTGAGGCAAAAAATTGGAATAGAAATTTTTTGGTTCCAGTGTTGATATATTTACAAATTAATAATTGTAGCATAATATATATTCTCTATCAAATCATATTGATCTATTACAATTATATATTTTAATCTAAAAACATTGTTAATGGATCTATAATTGTGAAGAAGTGAACTAATGATAACAAAAATGAAAATTTGAAGTATAAAATTTTGAGGTAAAAAATTGGAATAATAATGAAATGTTTTCAAGGCTGATATAAACAAGGGTACCATTTGTCCTGATTTATCAGAATTGTCCTTATTTGGAGGGTACAATTCTGACAAAATAAAAATCTCCCGATTTGTCAGATTTGTCCTGATTTTCGACCTCTGTCCTTAGTTTGTCCTGATTTTCGTGACCAATTATTTAGAAAAAAGATCTAATTCTCAAAATTTACTCCAACAGCCCCTGTCGAGACTTCCGACACCATCTAAGACTACGTTTTTGTTATTTATTAAATAAAAATACTTGATTTCTTATGGAAAATTTGTAAATCATAAAAAAAATTTCCGCGCCGAAATTTAATTATTTATTGATGATTATTAATATTATTATTTAATTCAACATATTTTTATTATTCGATGTGCCCATTATTTTTCGCATCCAACGATACAATGTTGTATGATTAATGCCCAATTCGGCTGCAAATTCCTCGGCAATTTTGAGTTGTGATTTTTGCAACATTTTGCCCTTTTGCCTTTTAGCAATAATTGCTGGTAGCTATCTGTTCCGTCCCATTACCTATTTTTATCTTAGATTTTTAAATTCAGTTTCAGAAATAAATGTAAAATGTATTTTCAGATATTTGAGTATGATAAAAATTAATTTGAATATTTGTATTGGATACATAATATACTGTAATTTACTGGAGTAATGTATATGTGCAATATTAATCGGGATACGGATTAGGTTATCCGGATTAGATATGAAAATATGGATTAAGAGAATTTCGCTAATCTGGATTAAGTGAGTTAATTAAGGACGGCAAGAAAAATTCTAACTTGTTCAAAAATGAGGGGGGTCTTATTTTAGAAGTAGGAACTTATTTTTTCAATCACCCTCAAAAAGAAGCTTATTTAGAAGCGGGTCTTATCTTTTAGAGGAATACCTTTTGTAAACTAAAATTTTTCTATTTCTTAATTTTTATGAATAAATAAAAGTGATAAAGCAACAAATCTTTTAAAGCAAATGTATTTCCATGAAACATGTAGTTAATTAAATTGGTCAAAGAAAATCTGATCCACTTTTTTCATATTCTTTCTTCCATTTGTACAATTGAGGAGCACGAATTTTCAGCTTTTTGGCAATTTTATAGTCATTCATGCTTGGATATTTAGCTTTTATCGAGTAATATTGGGCCAAAAGTTCCCTTTTTTCCTTCTCGTTGCGGCGCAATTCTGAATTTAATAGGCTATAAAAGTATCTGTAAAAAAATTGAAAAGAATCTGCAGTTAGAATATGCGAGTCTTTTTCTAATAAAAAATTCAAGAAGGAATCAAAATATATTTTTCCAACCTTAAAACATTTGGTTTAAACTTGCACAGAAAGCAAAAATATGCAGGAATTTATGCTCAACTATTGGCTATTTCTTTTTTAGAAATGCTAGCAGGTTTAAAAAATATGTTTTTTAAAAATCTAATAATTAAGAACTTTAGGATTGAATAACCCATAACTTTTCGAGGAAATGGCATACCTATAATCTCTCTACTCATGACCATAATTTACCTATTTTTAAGTTTACAAACTTTTATCACTCGATGTGCCCATTATTTCTCGCATCCAACTATACAGTGTGGTATAATGAATGCCCAATTCGGCTGCAAATTCCTTGGCAATTTTGCTTTGTGATTTTTGCAACATTTTGCCCTTTTTCTTTTTAGCAATAAATTGCTGGACCACTTCCAGCTTATATTCATCGATATGTTTCGTCACATTACCTGTTCAATTATTTTTTATTAAGCGGAATTCCATTTTTTAAAATTTATTTTTTTAAGTTGATTAATTTTTTTTTAATTTTTATGGTTAACTTTTGTAAATCAACCCGCCTCCCCCTTCTCTAGAAATTATTTTGAGTTTTTTAACTAAATAATATTGGAAATAAAATTTTATGAATTTTCTAGCCAACAGTAGGTGCCCGTCCCTCGTGGCATTTCTTCGTGGCACTTAATAGAAGGTATGGCAGCGCACGCCTATGGGGCGGTTTTGGGAATAGAAGGTATGGGGAGGGGGTAGTCTAGAAGGTATGGATGCGTGCGGCGGCAAGGGGAGGGGTCATACGGCAAGGGGAGGGGGCCCAAGGGTATGGGGTATTGGGGTACGGCAGTGCGGGAACTGCAAAGGTGAAGAGGGGAGGGGCGGCACTTTTGACCGCAAAGGGGATACTGTAGGCCAATGCGCGAAAACTTGCATAGAGGGATTATTTCAAAATCCTCCAGGTGACACGAGGGACGGGCACCTAACTACTCATATTGCAATTATAAAATTATTTTTAATGACCGCAAACAGTGTTGAGAAAAGCTCCGGCTCCGTCTCCCCTCCGGAGCTGCTGGAGCTACCGGAGCCATAGCCAAATTTCTGAAAACCTGGCGCAATTTGATGACCGGAACCCGGAGCCGGAAGCAGGAGCTGAAATTTTTGTTGGACCCGGATCAGGAATTGGAGCCGGAGCCATAAATTTGGATTTTTCCAATATTTACCGCAAAATAAATTTTAATTAAACAAACTATTTTGATTCAATGTACCAATTTCTCGCATCCAACGGTACAGAGTACTCCAATGAATGTCCAATTGTGATTTTTGCAACATATTGCCCTTTTGTCTTTTAGCGATAAATTGCTCAACCACTCCCAGCTTATATTCATAGCTATATTTCATCGCATTACTTGTGTTAATTAGGTGTTTATCTTATGAAAAGGGAATGAATTATGATTTTTAAATTTATTAGTTCAGAATTAAATTAAACTATATTTAGTTGTTTAGAATATGATAAAAAATGATTTGAATATGTATTGTTATTTAAGATGTCGCTAAGTACTGTTCATATGGCAAAAATAAAAGAAATGCTTTTTATACTTTACATATTTTTCATGTTTATAATTTCTAAATAAAACTTTTCGAGATTGGATAAAAATTTATCTAAGCGATTTTTAAATTAAAAAAAATAAAAATAAGCACAGCACATATGCGCATGTTCGATAGACTCGTATGAAGAATAAAATTTGTTTCAAAAAATATGAAAATGTTCAAAAATTAAGATTTAAATTTAAGATCTAAAAATTCCAGTTTGATCTGGTTTTTTAAATTTTCTTCAATTTATTCCCTATATTTTTTTCTAATCAAAGCTCATCAGCGGAAGTTTTCACACTTTCATCCTGTATCCGACACAGGGGCCTCCTATCCCTATCGTATGATTAATCTGTTATTATTCACTTTTTATTTTATTGGATTGGATATATATATTAGTAGTTGCTCACCAAAGCTTGTACTTTTACTCTTCTGCGAACTCATAACTGCATCTTGCAATGGTTGATGTACATCCTGCTGGAGTGGTTGCGAACTTGAACCTGCCACCTGCATTTGTCGTGCACTTGGATCTGCAATTTGCAGTGGTCTTTTCCTCGGATTTTCACCATGCAAATGCATAGAAGTTGCAGCTGAACCTTGCATCCGTTGAAAATTTTGATTTTTATCCAATAAATTGAAATGTGCAGTCACAGAATCGTGGTATGAAAAAGGTGCAGATGGTGGTTGTATATTTGGAAATGCATCATTTAATGGGTTAATATCGGTGCTATGTCGTTCCTTAAAAATCATCATAATGAGTCATTCCTTAAATATCCATCAAAACCAAAAAAGCATCACCCATAACAAAACATCTCCAATGACAAAACCACACCTGAGCTAAATCACAAAAAAAATTCAAAAAATAATAAAAATAAAAAAACGGAAGGCGCCATCATTCAACACTTCATTGAAAAGATAAAAAAAATAATAAAATGAAAATTTTGAGCCTAGAGGTCGATAGAATTTTTGAAACGAATTATTTAATATAATCTATAATAAGAAAAAAGGAATTAACAGGAAAAACGGCACTAGTATTAATTTTTAAAATTTTAGTTTTTTAAAAGATTTTTTGGATTTTTGTGTGATTTAGCTCAAGTATGGTTTTGTCATTGGAGATGTTTTGTTTTGGGTGATGTTTGTTTTTGGTTTTGAGGGATATTTAAGGATCGCGCATTATGATGGTTTTTAAGGAACGACCTTGCGCCTTAATATCATCATTTTCTTGTATTACTTGAAGTTGTGATTGATTTTGATCAGGATTATGCCAAAATTCATCCAAATATGTGCAATTTTCGCCATACAACAACTCATGTTCAGGAGGATTTCCTTGTATTTGTTGTACTGCTTGAAATTGTGTTTCAAAATTCCAAAATTCTTCATTCTGCCAATCCTGTTCATCAGTGATTTGGCCAAATTCAGGGGTACCATTCAGATTATGAAATAGCGAAATAAATGATAACGATGATAATATTAGCAACAAATCCATATTAAATAAATCTAATTTAATATATTAATTATAAATTGTGTACAAGTAGATAAAAATTGTTAATTCTGACCTTGAAAATAACTATGAAAATATGGATTAAATGAAAAAATTTTGGCAAAAAAGCAAAATTCATTTTATTTTTATTGTAAAGAAAAAATATTTAATTAATAGTAAATCGAAAAATTTCATTTTAGGTATTTATGAGCAAAAACATACATGCATGCAATTAAGGAAAATTTTACGTACTGATGATTTTAGTACTTATTATAATAATTTTCCACCAATTAATAAATTTAAAAAAATTCCATCGGTACTACTGACTACTGACATCATAAACCTGCAGTGTATCCTTCTTCAACCAAATACATATGAAATTATGTTTTGATGAGAAATTAAGCATTTTTTAATAAAAAATAATTTCGATGAAAAAAATAATTATTGTAAGGGACTTCCAGGTGGCCTCCCAAAAATCAATCTTTCATTTGGGTGTTGCTGATCCCTTTGCCTTTCCGGTCTTTGATCATTTTGTCCCTATTTCCAGCCTGGGGGCCCAACACACTACCCTCACTGGTAGCACCGGATGTACTCGATTCCGAGAAAGATCCATCGACGAAGCGCGCAAGAAAAACGGCCGAGAATGGTAAGTGGATCCACCTGCCCAAGGGCAGTACAAACAGTGCACTATAAAATGATCTGGCAGAAGAATTATGATGTGTAAGACTGATTCAATGAATGACGAAGAATTTTGATTCAGTGTTAATCGATGAAATTACCATGATCAGAGTATGATCTCTTATGATTTCCTGTTTTGAATTTCCTTCTGATTACAATCAGCCACTAGAAAATCGCGAAATATAAACTATGACAGTTTAGACAAGCCAGTATTCAAATCAATTTACGGATTAGATTCATATTACTTCAGGAACATTCATAACAATTCACCCATTTAATTGCCAAATTCGGCTATGTTGAGGTCTTGCATCACGCCTAACTGGGAGGGACCAAAGTTCGATCTAAAGCAATACAATATTCGTGGATTTCCGGTCCATTTACTTTGGTCACACATTCTTGTACCCTAGGCATCCATTATGTTCCCGATCCTATCGCCTTTTTTCATATCGTAAAATCGCAAGACCGAAGTACCATCATGATTCATAAAAGCATTTTTTTTCACTCCGTAAGCCTCTCATCTCTATTCCCTACAAGTGTAAAGCCCTTCACCCCCATCGGCGATCATAGTTCAGGCCGATGAGAAGGTAGACAGCAATGCTTAGGGAGATTATGGCTTTGATAAAATGGGATCAGTCCTGGGATGCACAACCAATTCAGTCAGAAGAGGAATTCACTTTCAAGAGTAGCTATCCATCTTATTTTTTTATTTATTCATTTTTTTGCAATCATGCTCTAATTTATTATTTTATTTTTCTTCTTCCCTCATCCTTTTCTATGTCTTTAAATTCTAATTTTAGAAATCAAAATCCCTATCCTTTCTGTGTCCTTCGTAATCAACAACAACCAAAAACTCACTTCGGATGTCATTCTTTGGTGGTCCGAGTGGGACCGAAAAGTTACCTGCTCAAGGGCAGTATGAAAATGAGGAAGATAGTTTCGTGAA
>LDKF01000287.1:15013-30215 GCA_001026735.1 Rotylenchulus reniformis | reverse complement strand
CCCCCCCCCCCCCCACCTTTTCCTCCCTCCTCCGGAAAGAGAAGGTCTGGCGACACCCAACCAAAATTATTATTTTTTTTAAATTAAAAGGCCATCTGGGACCCCCTATAGCTTCCGTCTTCTTCTTTTCACCCCTCCCTCTCTCTTCTCTTTTATCTCCTTCTGGGTGGGATTGCTATCTGACGGGGTGTGTGGGGAGGGCTGTGTCAGATCAGGATGGACTCGGGCTGGATCGTTCGTGGGAGGTTCTGCAGCAACGACCTTGATCGGGATGACACCAGAGCAGCAACATCACTCTGCCTCAGGCAACAACATCGCCAACTTCATCGTCAGCAGCATGCTTCGGCATTCGGCACGGTCTACTAATCCAGGAACAACATCGATGACCGTTGCTGGGCTCTTCTCGTCGTGGATGAGCTTTTGCCAGAAGAAGCGCACCATGTTCGCAGGCTACGCCATCGGCCGTCCACAGTCCCGTGTTCCCTACACCGGGAACTGCTCGGGGTCAACTGAGGCCCGATAGCACCCTGTGGGGCACCAGGGATGACGGCCTCCCCGGGAAGTGGAAAGTCCCCATGTGGTTCGGCCCCAACATCATCGGATGGCAACTTCAACATCACAGGTCGGCCGTGTCTGCAGTCTCAGAGGGAGACCGCGCGGACTGACCACCTCGAACTTGGGCAGCTGCGTCGACAACATCGACGACGATTTAGATGAGGTGAGCGTCGTGCTACAACGGTGGACTTTTGCTGATGGGACTGGTTCTGCAGCGAGACTACGACGACGGTTTTGAAGGGAGATTAGGAGGAGTTGGCATGGTCCAAACTGCGCATTCTGTTGGGGATCTTTCTCATCTGGTGGGGTTTCTCCTTATTTTCTTTCTCTTGAGAATCGAGGACGATCCTGGGGAAGGGGGGAGTTGTAAGGGACTTCCAGGTGGCCTCCCAAAAATCAATCTTTCATTTGGGTGTTGCTGATCCCTTTGCCTTTCCGGTCTTTGATCATTTTGTCCCTATTTCCATTGCCCCGCCCCTCCCATGTTGTGCGATTCCTTTTTTCCCCAGTCAGTCAGTCGAGGATGAACGATCGGATCGGAGTTGTATGTGTTTCTCTCTTGATGCTGTTCTTGAGATAAAGGTGCTGAGTGGAAGTTGGATCGACATCGGAGTTCGGGGTGGTTTAGGGGAGTTTCCATTCCAAACCCAGGGCCCGGGTTTCCCTCCCCATTTCCATTCCCTGTCCTCTTGTCGTCATCCTCTTGTCCTCCATTCCACTTCCCCAAAATCCCAACTCTGGGGGCCCAACACACTACCCTCACTTTATGAATTAATTGAAAATTTTTTCCCGGTAAAATAAAATAAAATATTTTCAATTTTCTTGTTTAAGTAAATCCGTTAAAAAATTGACATCAAAAATTCCTATTTTAGCATTATTTAAGAACCGAAAAAATTTTGAAAAACCGAAAAATGAACAAAAAAATTCAATATTTTCTTAAGAAAATATATCAATTTTTAGAATCAGGACCTTCATATAGTGTGTTGATAAGTGGAAAAATGAGTTTCGCGTTCCACTATGAAAGAACTTATCCATCATTCCAATTAAAAAAAAATAATAAAGAACCTTTTAATTAAAAAGAAATTAAGAAAAAGTTTGAAAATTACAAAATAGCTTTTATTTTTTAGTGCATATTAATATATTCTTAAAATATGAATAATTGCTTTTTTTATTCCATCTTAAAATTATATGCCTTCCGATAAAGCAAGTTCTTAATTTTTTGTGAATAAATAATAAAACAAATAATTAAATAAAAATATAGATGACAAAATCTTTTCATGGAACTTGTAATTTCTATTGATCATGGAAAATCTGAATTCATCGTCCCCTTTTATATTCAGTCTTCCATTTGCACAATTGAGTGGCATGAACTTCCAACATTTTTGAAATTTGCTGGTCAGTGATGCATGGATGTTCTTCTTTTAACACGTAATATTGGGCCATAATTTCTTTTTTAACTTCCTTGTTACGGCGGAATTTTTGGGTTTCTGAATTTATTCTATAAAAATATATGTAGAAAAAAGTATAAAAAGTATGTAGAATTTCCTGGCAATTAAATTCTAAATTCAAAAAAATTATGCAAAAAAATCTTGTTTTTTAGCAAATAATCGAAATAAACAGGAAATATTTAATCATCAACACAAGATATAACTGAATAAACAAACTTTTCCCATTCGTTATGTGCATTATTTCACGCTTCCAACGATACAATATACTCAGATCAATTCCCAATTCCGCAGCAAATTCCTTGGCAATTTCGGTTTGCGATTTATGAAGCATTTTGCCCTTTTGCCTTTTAGCAATAAATTGTTGAACCACTTCCAGCTTATGTTCATAGCTATATTTCGGCTCATTTCCTGTTTAATTTAGGGTTGGTGCGAACCAGAAACTTTTTGCAAAAAAACAGAACTGGAAGTAACCGGAACCGGAACTAGATTTTTAACCGTAATTAGTTCGGCACCAGTCTATTCATATATCAAAATGTTTTTAAAACTTCAAACCATTTTTAAATTCTTACTAGAAAGAAATCAAAGAGAAATTTCACATTATACTTACTCTTTTTACCAAAAATTGCGAAAATATTATTCTTGGTTGAATATGTTCGATTCCGACAAGTTTGAAAATCGGAGCGGTAGGATTCCGGCTTTTTTTGAGACCGAAATCGGAATTTTGGTTAAGGTTGATGGGATTTTCCAGTTCTGACCAAACCTTATAAATACTCTGACAGAAAAATTTGATTAATAATTATAAATTACTTTTTTACTAAAAATAAAAAATATTTAGATATTTTAGAAACTAATAATGATTTAAAAATTGGCAACATATCATATATATGGCTATAATTGATTCAGGCCTAGATGACCCAATAAGATCTGGGTTTTTTTTTATAAAATCATCAAATATTTAAAAAACAAAAAAAAAACAAGTGATATATGAAATCATTTTATCATTTAAAAATTGTTCATGCACTTTTATGATTACATTTTTTAATGTTTTTAATTATTAATATCATAATGTTTGAGATTTGTGTAACATTTTGCCCTTTTCCTTTTTAGCAATAAATTTCTGAACTGCTTTCAGCTTATATTCAGTGCTCTGAATAATGGTCCAATTACTTGATATTGTCTTATGAAAATATTGAATTTGTATTTGTAATTATTTTGAATTTAAAATAAATTATATTTGTTTTGGAGTGTGAAAAAATTATTCAAAAAAATTGAGTAATTATTTGCAAAAAAAAAGAGTTCCCAAATCCTAACATTCAATTGGCTGTCTTTTAATATCAAATTTTTAGCGAGAATTGAAATAGTTCTCAGTCAACACGTTAAGCCATAATGAAAATATTTTTAATTTTTTTTTTGCTTTTTCATCAGGCATGAACCTTTGACTGTCTGCGGGTTCAAATCTGTATCTTGCAATTGTTGATGTACATCCTGCTGGAGTGGTTCTGAGCAAGAACCTGCCACCAGCATTTGTTGTGCACTTGGACCTGCATCTTGTATTTGTCTATTACTCGGATTTTCACTTTTAAATCGCATCGGACTTGCATATGAATCTTGCATAGCTTGAAAATTTTGATTCTTATTCAATATATTACAACGGATAATTTCAATATCATTGAAAGAAATTTGTGTGGACAATGGCTGTACATTTTGAAATGAATCATTTGCTGGGTTAAAACATGGGGTTTGTCGAATTATTTGATCATCTTCTTGTATTAGTTGAACTTGTGAATGGTATTCATCAGGATTATGCCAAAATTCTTCCCAATTGTTGCC
This sequence comes from Rotylenchulus reniformis, assembly GCA_001026735.1. NCBI lineage: Eukaryota > Metazoa > Nematoda > Chromadorea > Rhabditida > Hoplolaimidae > Rotylenchulus > Rotylenchulus reniformis. The sequence continues at coordinate 26,382 of LDKF01000287.1, read as the reverse complement.
ATTTTGGTCGTACAACAATCCTTGTTCTGGTGATCTTGCTGATGGTCTTGCTGGTTCAAGTTGTGTCCCAAAATTCCAAAACTCTTCATCCTGCCAATCCTGTTCACTCGCGATTTGGCCAAATTCGGTAGTTCCATTCAGATTGTGAGAGAATATAATAAATGATGATAATGCCAAGAATATTATCATTATAAAAATCGTTGGATTAAAAAGTCCCTGTTACTTTCTTTTTTTATTTATTGTAAAAAAGATATTCAAAGTAGATTAGAACCAAATAATAAAATAAAAGGTAAAAATGTTTTGGAATAGAAAATATAATTGATTATAAAGATTTATATTAGAATAATCACTACCAATATAATTGATTATAAAGATATTATATTAGAATAATCACTATCAAGTCAAAATTTAAAAAAGATTGGATACAATAATTTCTCTAAAATAATTTAATGGTCTAATTAAAATAATTTAATGGTCTAACATCTTTTCATATTATACACCTTTAATGAAATTTCTTGGTTTTAATAAACCATAAAAAATTACATGTGTATACCTATATTATTTATAAAATTCATGTAATGATACATATCTTTTATTTTATATGCTTAAAAGCCAAATCAAAATAGATTTCGATCTGAAAATCCAAAATATGAATCGATTACAATATTCAGGAACTAAATTAGTTGATTAAACTAATAAAAATGATAAATTTGGCAGCAGAATTCCGAGGCTATTTTGTAAATTAATCTTTGGCCATTACTATTTTGCTTAGCTAAACCATCTAAAAGTGACCGATATCAAAATTTCTAATCCTTTTGTTAGGCTTTGAGTTTGTAACCATTGCACATGGGTATGCAGAAAACGAAAAAATTATCAAAAATAATAAAAATTAATTTAATTCTTAATGATTATCAAAAATTTGAAAATTGCTTTTCTAAATGGTATTATTTTTTAATTAATGGCAGGGTACTTATAGTTGGTGTCTACTTTTGACCCCCCTCCGCACAAAAAAAAATTTAGAAATTCATTTTAAATCGGCTAAAAACGACTTCCCTTAGAGTAATTTGATGACGAATCCAAATCTGACATCCATTTTGATGTAATGCGTCACCTGACGTCACTTTTTTGAAGTTGACATCAAATTTTTTTGAATTTAAAAAATTAACGACAATATCAAAAAACGCATGTCAATGGCATAGAATGTCAAAATGGACATCAGAAACGGATTCTGCGTCAAAAATAACCAATGGGAAAATTCAAAAAAATTTGACGTCAACGTTAAAACATGACGTCAGGTGACGCATTAAGTCAAAATGGACATCAGATTTGAATTCAGCGTCAAAAATTACCCTAAGGAAGTTATTTTCAGATGATTTTTCGGGAAAATTTAACCAAAAATTTTGTTATGGGTGGAGTCAAAATAGACACCAACTACATAAGTACCAATGGCAGTTCAAACATGGCAATTTTTTTAATTATTAAAAAATAATCATAGTTTAGTTGTTCATAGTTTGCGAGAAACGATCGATAAAAACGAACAAAATTAGCGGATATTTATCATTTGACGATATCGATATTGATTTATCAAAATAATGCGTTCGTTGTTATCTTGAAATTTGTCGATCATTTATCTCTTCAATACATTCTCTATTTTTTCATAAAAATTTTTAACGTTATATTATACTATAAAATCCATTAATATTAATTCTTGAAAATAGTTATTTATTTTTTGTTGAGCAAATTTTTCAATAGTTCACTTCTTTTAGCCATTTTTCGTCAATATTATCGAATTCATAGTTCTCGACAAAATGGCCTTTTTAAGAATTTATGTTTGAATTGGTAAAAAGCTTGCATTTTCATTTTACAAGATACTCTGTTGAGTTGTCCACAATATTTATTTATTTTTATAATTTTTTTTGACAGAAAAAAGCACCCTCAATATTTTTGTCCTCTATAAAAGAATTTGTCAATCCATTCAAATTTGTGTTGAATTTACGACAAAGGACGAATTCCGTCGGCATAAAAACGACAAAACTTAATTTTGTATTGAATTCAACCGACAAAACGACATCGACCGACCGATCTTAATTGTATTGTCACAGCAGATCTCTAATTTCACACAAATAATGTTAATCTATGTATTGCAGTATGTATGGTAAGAGCCGAGAAAAGAATTCTCATAAAGAATATAAATTAAAATTAGACAGTTATTTTAAACTTTCAGAATAATAGAAAATAAAATAAAAACTTGAGGATAGGACCATTATTTCTCGTATTCAGCATAGGTTTTTGCATTATGATTAAATCAAAAAATTTTTATATGAAATTTTTTGTTAACCTACTCATAATACCTAGATAGAAAAATAAATTATAATAATCCAATGTAAAATATTTATATTAAAATTTTATTTCATCTCATCAATAAAATGTAACAATATAATTTAGAAAAAGCAAAAAATTATTTTATTTTTAGCGTATATATTAGTAATAAAATTACTATCCAAAAAATTGTCTTTACATATTTTATGACCATTTAGAAAATCTGTTTTTTATTCATTGAGTCCCCTTACATACATATTCTTGCAAAAATCACAAACCAAAATTGCCAAGGAATTTGCTGCAGAATTGGGCATTGATTGGAGTATATTGTATAGTTGGATGCGAGATATACCGGGAACATTGAAGCATAAAAGTTTGTGTAATTTATTTTGGTTGTAAATGGAACTATGTCATTACCGCTAAAAACCGCCATGAGCTATAGTACGGCTGAAATCTTTTATAAATGTGCTAGTCCAAAAGTATAAAAAGCAATGTTGGGCAGAATTTTATCTTCTGGTATTTTTAATTTTTGAAATTCGGCCAAAAAATCGAGATCCTAAAAGCTCTATTTGAGGTATTCTGGGGAAATTTCGAAGAAAATTCCACAAGATAGAGCATAAAATTCTGCATATTTTTGCTTTTTATACTTTTGGCTTAGCAAGTTTTTTAAAAAGGTATTGTTTTGTGTGAATTCATTTTGATCGATTTCGAGGAAATGCCAAAAGGTCACCTGGAAGTACCTTACATAATTGAGTTCACCTTTCCTTATCATTTTCTATTTGCAAGGAAAATGAATATGAACGGAATAATAACGAATATAATGTCAGATGTACTTATTAATAGATTATTGAAAAGAGAATAATAAAACTGCAAATTTCGAATGATTTTTATTTCTAAAATTTTTAAGCCATGTTGGCAGATGGTAGTCTTATATTCAAATAGATGACAAGGAAAATTTAATTGGGGACGGGTGGTAATTAGAGGAAATACGGTAAATATCTTTCATCCTTAATATGTAGTTAGGGACCCAGTTTTTTTAATAGGTCGCAAAATAAAAATGAAAATGCTATGTAATACAATTTATTTTTTTTTATTCCCAATTTATTCCCAAGAAAATTTATTTTTTCAATTGTTTCTGATGAAAAATAAATTTTTTACAAAGATAATTTTTTATAGGACATCAAATTTAAAAAAATAAATCATTTTTTTGGATTTTCTTTTTTCCTACAAACCGATAACTTTTCCCAGTTTATGCTTTTACTAGCCCAAACTCGCGCCTCCGGCGCTCATTTGTGCTAGTTCTTTTTTCCTTTAAAAATTTCTTTTTCTTTCCTCTCCTTTTCTCACCCACCTCTCTAATCCATCACTCATCTTATTTCTCACCTTTCCTCTCTCATTCCCTTTTTTCTCATCTTTCTCTCATCCCTATTCTCTCGCCTTTTATCCTTCTCAATTCTCTCACCTTTCTCTCATTACCCTCTCTCTCACCTTTCTCTCATTCCCTTCTCTCTCACCTTACTCTCATTCCCTTCTTTCTTACCTTATTCTCACAACCTTCTCTCTCACCTTACTCTCATTCCCTTCTCTCTCACCTTACTCTCATTATGTTCCGTCACTGTGAGAGAGTGGGGAAAGGGTAGAGACGGAAAAGATGTCAGAGAAAAGTGAGATAGTATAGAAAACAGTCTTGGTTATTTTGGTAGCCGATGCAACCCATAAACAAAACAAAAAACCATTTTTATAAAGTCTCACCACATTATCTCACCCTTCTCTCTCACCACTCTCTCACCCTTTTGTCTCACCACATTCTCTCACCCTTCTGTCTCACCATTTTCTCTCACCCTTATGACTCGCCACATTCTCTCACCCTTCTCTCTCACCCTTCTCTCTCTCACCCTTCTCTCTCTCACCCTTCTCTCTCTCACCACACTCCCTCACCCTTATCTCTAACCACACTCGCTCACCCTTATCTCTCTAAATCTCTTTATATTTGTGAATAAAAATATCATTATATGTAAATGAGTAAATAAAAATATATTATTTAAACGAAATATTTTTGCAAAATTTTCGATTTATTCAATCAATTGGCCGTGGTATATGCATCTGATGTTTACATCATTGATTTCCCATTTCATATACATTTCTCCAGTTTTTCCATACATGATGGTATCTGTAAGTCTTGACCTTTGTCAGGAACGATTGAAGCTAATTTTTTTTTAAATTTAATAAAATCAGGAAACTTCAAGCTTTCAATAAAAAACAAAATACTTAGGTTGTGCAATAAGTTTTGAGCCCTCCTTATAGTTTTATATTAAAAAATTCATAACTTTGTTACTTCACCATCAATTCTCGTGATCTTTTTTTTTAGATTGTAGGCCAAAATGTCCTCTTTCATAATTATTAGGAAAATAAATTCAAATCCTTAATAAAAAATTTTTATGATTTTTATCGTAAATATGTCTAAAAATGACATTCAAGCAGAAATTTTGAATGGCCTCAAACTGAATCATTCCGCTATGATGGAAAAACAAAATCAGCGGAATAAGATAGAATAAAATACCCTCTTTTAAGATACATCAAATAAATATTTCAGTAATTTCAAACAAAGGTTGTGGGAGGTCGTCAAAACCCCCTAAAAATTAGGCCATTTTCGGGGAGTAAAATTGAAATTTCAGCTGTGAGGCTTTCTTAATCCCTATAAAAACAGATATAGCAGTTACGAAAATGCACCCCTAAAAATTGACTTTTTAAAAATTTTCTACATGCCCCCCCCTCCGCAACGCTAGGCTCGTTACGACCCTGATTAAATTCAAAATGAAAACTTTTACTCGTTTTCTAAAAAATGTTTATATATTATATCAACCAAATTAAAATTTAATAAAAATTCTACTAAGGCTTTTAAAGGTCTTTTTGTTAGGGGCCGGTCTAATGGAAGGGGCCGGACTAATGGAGGGGGTCGGTCTATTTTTCAACCACCCTCGATAGGGCCGGTCTATTAGAGGGGGCCGGTCTATTAGAGGGGGCCGGTCTAATGGAGTCCTCTAAATATCCATCAATCCTCTAAATATCCAGTTCTAATAGAGGTAATGCGGTAAGTCCAATAGGTAAGTCCAATAATACGGTAAGTCCCTAAATATCCGTTCTAATAGAGGTAATACGGTAAGTCCAAATAGACCATGTCAAAATTGGGTCCAAATTGTTTTTTGCTTCAAAGTCTCCAGATTTTGAAGTTAATAATCTTGTCTTTTGCTAAAAAAGAGTTAAAATATGGTCGATTATAATGCTGGATATTTAGAGGATTGATTCTATTTAATTTGATTTTTTTAAAAATGTTTTCATTAAAAATGCGAGGAGGGCTCAAAACTTATTGCACACCCTAAATACATAATGATTGTTATGTAAAAAATTATTATTCGTAAAATATTCTATTTTTAGATATAAATTTTTGTTGTTCGAACATCATAAAATTAAAATGCCCTAACATGGAGCAAAAATTCTACACAGCTTTGTCTCAGGATGCTACGGCCTGTCTTAGCTTCAAAAAGTTTTTGGAGTACATATTAAAGTTTGATTTTTTTTGTACAACCCAACACCCTTTAAACCTATTAATAAACTGATAAAATTATTTATCACAGGTCCGAGGCTATTTGGGAAATGGCCTTTCCATAATTATTTTGATTCACTAACTACCTAAAAGTGACCCATGTCTATACACCTAAACTAGTTAACAGGCTTTGAGTTTGTGACACCAGATAATTAGGAAAATCAAAAAATATAAACCTTCTTGAGTGGTATAATATTTTTTTATAAAAATGACAACTAAAACATGGCAAAAAACAAAATTTTAAATATTTGAAAGTAATATAAAAATTAGCTTTCTAACTCATAAAAAGGAAGTTTATTATTTATTTTAAAATTTTTACTTATTTATTAATTTATTTGAATGAATAAATTTAAAAAATATTATTCAAAGATTTCTTGAAAATTTTAAAAACTTTCATATCCATGCTTGTCTATCACTCAGAAAGTTCCAAAATGATTATTTTGAGCTAAACTTTGCAACTATTAGCGTTATAAGGAAAATAAAAATAATTTACACTTTATATAATTGCGAGAATCGACAGGGATCACTACAATTTAAGATCGACAAAGATCGAATAAAATTAGCGGATATTTGTCTTTATCAAAATATCTTGTGTCGTTGTCGATACCCGTGCTGAGTAGTTTCAGCGAAAAGTGCCAAAATTTGTCCTTCGTCGAAAGAAATTCGATTTTGTCGAAGATCATTTCAAATTGATCAAATAGATGAAAAAACAAATTAATACTTCCGAATTGGATCATTTATTTATGCCATAGTCGTTAATTGAAAATTACTATTTTATACAAAAAATTTATTTCATAATCAAAAGAAAAAAAATAAAATAAAATAAAAGATAGAAAAACATAGCATAATAAAATTAAATTTTGTAAACGACAGTAATAATTAATTAAAATAATGGTCAATTAATAAAAAAAAATATTAATTAAATATTATTTTTAATTTAGCGCACTTCTTAATAATATATTCGAAAAATAAATTTAAAAAATGTCCTTTTTATATTTATTCCATCATAAATAAATGTTAATCCAATTTTGATCATTAGAAAGACTTTTCTTATTGAGTTCCCCTCTCATATTCTTTCCTCCATTTTGATAATTGAGAACCTTGAATTTTAAGCATTTTGGCAATTATTTTGTCAGCAACGCATGGATTTTCAGATTTTAACGAATAATATTGCTTCATAACTTCTCTTTTATCTTTCTCATTGCGGCGCAATTTTTGGCCAGCTAAAATTATTGAAGATTAATTATTAAATTTCTTTAATTCGATGGGAATTATAAACTGGAAAAATAATTGTCGTGTTTTTCCGAACCCATTCTGAAAATATATTCCAACTACAATGATTGGAGTGTAAAAAATATAATTGTAAAATTTGGTAATTATATATAAAATACATATAAAATTTATTTGATAACTAATTTGTAACTAAACTGTTGGGTCACAACCCTATAAAGAATTGGAGGAAATGATTTAAAGTTATTATCGATCATTCTGACAATTTCCATTCGTGACATTGTGATTTTTTATCCTTCCTTCCCAGTTCTGACTTCCCACTCATTCCACATTATCACTTTTTCAAGTCGTTCCCAATTTCCCCGCTCCCAAAATATTCCGCTGTTATTTTGCTCTTAAATAAATATTGTTATTTATTTCCTTCGGACTTTAATATTGTGTCATCAGAGGCACAACATAAACAAACTTATTTCTCGCATCCAATGATACAGTATCCGCGGATAAATGCCCAATTCCGCAGCAAATTCCTCGGCAATTTTATTTTGAGATTTTTGCAACATTTCGCCCTTTTGTCTTTTAGCAATAAATTCCTCAACCACTTCCAGCTTACGGGTTGACGTCCAATTTCCTATTTTTTAATTCATTAAATTCATTTTCAATTAAAATCCCTTTCTCAAGTAATTATTCCTTCTATGATTGATTACCTTTGTCATTATTCATTTATAATGGTGCCCTGTCATTTGCTCGCCAGACATTTGCGCGCCATTTATTATAACTCGATTTAAGCGCAACCTAGAGAAATGCTTTTGAGATCAAAAAATAGAACAAACAAAAAATTAGCTGCCAAATGAGCCTAAGCTCATACGAATTGATCCATTCTGGAAAAAGTTATGGCCAAAATAGGTGGTTTTGGCCAAATTCACAGTATTTTGGCCATAACTTCTTTTCAAAATGGACAATTCTGAATGATCTCAGGATCATTTTATAACTTATTTTTTGCTCTATTTTATGACATCAAAGACGTTTCTCTAGGTTGCGATTGAGCCGAGTTATAACGAACGGCGCGCAAATGTCTGGCGCGCAAATGACCGGACACGGTTTATAATTATTAACAATTTTTTATAAATTTTAAAGATTTACTTTTGTTCGCTAGTTGCTGCGAGCTCGGACTAATATTTAACAATCGCTGCGAGCATGTACTTGAATTTTGCATCCGTTGAAAATGTTGATTCTTATCCACCGATATGGGGAATTGTGAAATTGCAGAATCTTGATAAGGTTGCAATTGGGCATTTAATGGCTGAACATTCTGAAATCCATCATTTGATAGTGTAAAATTGTTTTTTTTCGATATTTTATTTCATTTCTTCTCCTACCAATTGAACTTGTGATTGATTTTCATCCGGATAATGCCTAAATTCGTCCAATCCTGTAAAATTTTGGCCATATAGTAATTCCTGTTCAGATGGGTTTTCAGGTGATTGTTGAACGGTTTCAAATTGGGTCTTAAAATTCCAGAATTCTTCATTCTGCCAATCTTCTTCACTCGTGATTTGACCAAATTCGGTGATACCATTGAGATTGTGAGGGAATAAAATAAGTGATAATAATGATAATAATATTTTCATCCTCAAGTCTATATTAAAAAGTTCTTATTTTACACAATATGTTTGTTGTATTGATTGTTAAAAAAAGATTTAAAAAAAATTTAAATCTAAACTATAAAGAAAAAGTGACAAATAATTTAGAATATCAAATAAACCAGGTATACCAATTTAAAAAAATATTAAAAACCTTTGATTGGATACAATTCTTCCTTTAATATTAAAAATATGTTAATGATCGAACATCGTATATTATTGTATTTCTTATTATATTCTTTTTATTAATCAATTATATATGTATATTAAAAAATAAATAATAGTTGATTAAAGAGTATAATAGTTGGTATAGTTGATGCCCACAGATATTTCGCAATTACTAGTAACTTTCCATAAATTTTCCATAATAATGAAACAAATTCACTCTCCGGCTTCCTCAGTGAATTGCATCTTTATTTTAGCGAAATTTTTTCATAAACTTTTCTTAAGCACAAAAAATACTCAAATTCAAAAAAAAGAGTATAAATTCTCAAAATTTTCTTTAATGGCCGGCCTAACCTAATACATTGAATTAAATTAATAAGTGACCAATTTTCTTAAACAAATGTGGCTAGGAATTAAAATTCAAAAATTGTCCAATTTTCTTAAGAAATGAGGCTATCATGACATATGGTTTTATTATCGGCGGCATTCCTCCATTTTTAGGGTTGCCAATCGGATTATAACCATTGAAAATATTAATTATTATTAATACAACGTTATAAAAAATGTATGTTAAACTGATTTCTTAATCAAATAATATAGATTATAATTAAAGGAAACACCGAACAAATTAAATTTTTAGCTTATTTACATATAAGTAATTTTTTAGGAGGATAAAAATTTGGCCTTATTAATTTATTCTTCATAAATAATAAAATCTATTTTGATTAAAAATGCATTATTTGTGTAACATATTTATTTAACTGATCATGGATTCCCTCCTCCATATTCCTTCTTCCACTTTGATAATTGAGGACCATGTATTTTTAGCATTTTGGCAATTTTATAGTCGGGAATGAATGGATTTCCCGCTTTTAACGCATAGTATAGAGCCATTAATTTCTTTTTATTCTCTTCGTTTCGTCGAAATTTTTGGATTCCTGGAATTATTGAATTTGCAAAATGTACCCTATTATCTCAAATAATCCTGGGCTTATATTATTTCAATTTCCATTTGGTTTTTAATAAAATAAATGTTATATCAAATAATTTTTCCAGCTTGAGCCGTGTGGCTAAACTCCCTTTTTAAGCCGTGTGGCTTAACGACCTAGCACCGTTTTAGATGCCCTATCTATTACAATGGTGTTAAGTCGTTTATCAAAAAATGCAAATGGACTAATAGCTTTTGAATTAAAGAATTAATACAAATCTTTATTTTTTGCCAAACTAAACTTTGAAAAGCAAAATATATCAAAATTTATGTTCAATATTTAGCTTTTTATTTTTACTTCCTTGTAAATTTCAAAAAAAATCCATTTTAAAGATTTGAAATTTTTATGTTTGACTATCTGTTGTTAGTGACTATTGGTACTGATTGAACGGTGCTATGTCGTTTGGTCGAAAAGTGCAAAAATAAAATAATCGTCCCAGAAAACATTTTTCTTAGACCCGTTAGACCAAAAGTATAAACGGCAAAGTTATGCAGAATTTCATGCTCTATCTTCTGGTATTTTTAATTTTTTCGAAATTCGGCCAAAAAGTTAGAAATATCCCCTAAAAACCGTATTTTTCGGTAAGCTAAAATATGGTCAAAAATGAAAATAAATATTTTAAATTTGATAAAAAAAGAAAAACATTCTTCAGAAATTCTTTTTCTCAATCTTAGTAAATTAATTTTTATAGGAAAAATTATCAAAAAAATATATTAAAAAATTGAAATCTTATGTAAATTACGAACAACATGTTTATGCTATTTATGCTAGAGATCGGACAAAGGCATCGGTCGGTTATTTTCGGTTAAATAACCGAAAAAAACCGAAACCGAAAAAAACCGAAAAAAATTTTCGGTTATTTTTTCGGTTTCGGTTATTTTTTCGAGATGTTTAAAAATCAACTCAAAAATCAATATTTTGGTAAAAACTAAAAATTAAAATTCCAGTATTTGATAAATGAAAATATGATAAAATGGTTCAGCAAAGTATTTATAATTTATAAAAAATTTGATATAAATTATAAATTAACAATCAATATTCGGGTGTAATTTTTGACGCTGAATCCGATTATAACGTCCATTTTGATGTAATGCCCCATCTGATGTCACTTTTTGACGCTGACGTCAAAAATTTTTTTTATTTATCATAGTCAATTGGGGGTCAGGGCACAACAGATGAAAAAATAAATAAAATAAATTTTTAGAAAATTTTGGCATTTCTTGAGAAAGTTCCGCCATATTTGGCCAAAAATTGGTATTTTTAGAAAAAAAAACCGAAGAAAATTTCGGTCGGTTTCATCGGTTTTTGATGAAAAAGTTCGGTCGGTTTTCTCGGTTTTGAGAAATTTTCGGTCGGTTATTTTCGGTTAAATAACCGAAAAAAACCGAAACCGAAAAAAACCGAAAAAATTCAAAATTCTTC
>LDKF01000286.1:120928-143703 GCA_001026735.1 Rotylenchulus reniformis | reverse complement strand
TTTTTAGGGGGGGGGGGAAGGAAATTTCTAACGAAAGAAAATGAAGTCAATGGGGAAATAGGAAAGAAAAATCGAAAATTTTGAACAAAACATGATGAAGGCTAATAATTTTTCAAAATCTGACCGGCAACCACTATCTTTATCTTAGCAAGATCTGCGAGCATTTTTACCATTTGCTAAATTGTAATTGTTATACTTTAAGTATTAATAAGTTGCGAGCTGAGTGGTTAAAATTAAGGTTGCGCACGGGGTGGGGACATCCCCTTCGCGTGTAGGATCCCCGACTTTTTTGGGTCCATCCGACGAGCCCATTCCCGATCCACGACCCTCAAATCCGAAGGGATTAACTATGACTTTTTTCTGTGGAAAAAAATCAAATTTTTGGTTAAGATGTCAAGGATTATTAAGAAAATATTTTTCACATTCCCTGAAAACCCAGATCCCCGTCCCCAGCTGACATTCCTGTCCCCTTCCCGACCAGTCTCTCTCCAATAAACCCCGCCCCCAATTTTTGCCAAATCCTCCCCATGCGCTATTCTAGTTAAATTGCCAATAAAAAATTCATAAGGACTATCTCTAAAGAAAAAGAAGTTTGTGGTCTATTTTAGAGGAGTATTTTGGTCGAAAATCAATTTCTTGGGTATATTTTTCGTTTTTCTTCATTTTTTTAGAAATTTAAAAATTTTTAACTATTTTCTGAAGAAATTTGTTTCATTTTTTTCTTCCTCTTTTCTCTTTTTAGGGGAGCTCTTTTCTCTCATATCCCCTTTAATTTTTTTTAAATTTTGTACTTGGGTGGGTATATATCCCATGTATCCCCACCCTAAAATTTTTTTTTGCATTTTATATTTTTGGCTTATATAGGAAAAATAATTTTTAAAGTTGCATTTCTTACCGCTAATATTTTTAAAATTTAAATTTTTTTTCGCATCTTAGACTGAAGTAAACAACTTGCGAAAGATGTTTCCTAATGCCAATGATGAGAGTCAGGAACGATGGCCAACCTATTTGAAACCAGGCCGTGCCTTTGATGATGCGCAGAGCATGTTGAGATATCTTAAGTCAGATATGGATGGCGTGTTGCCAAGCAAACTGGCCCGTGATGTTTGTAAGTTTTCTTGTGGAAATTTGCAACTCACTACTCGGACTGGACGACTCGAAACCATGGTGTTCCAAGTTCATCGGTTTATACTCAGCGTAGAAAAAGTGTCTTGATGTAGATAAATAGAGTTAAAAATTAGCTACAATATGAGCCTAAGCCCATCGGAATTGGCCTATTCAACAAAATATTGCCCAAATTTAATTCAAGTCATCTCGAACCAGGACAATTGTCCACTAAATATGATTATTTTGGCTATAACTTTTAGTTAATGGCTATAATTCGGATGAACCTAGACTCATATTGTAGCTAATTTTTACTCAATTTTTAAACATCAATACTTTTTTAAAATTAATTATAAGAGTTATGACGGTATAAAATATTCATGGTTCGAGATGTCACCGGCCCAAAATTTATGGGGTCATGACAAATTCTACAACATTGACGATTTGCATACTTTTTATTTCTACTCGTGATAATTCCGCTTAAATGAAGCATAGATATCTTTAAGACATGATATAGAGCTTAAAATAAGCCATAAATTTTGTATAATTCCATCTAATTTGACCTTTTCAGAAAAGGTTCGGCCAAAATAATCACAAACTATTGACCAAAATCCAGCAGGATATGATTATTTTTGGCTAGAAATAGCAAAATGACTGTGCCCAGGCTTATTGCAGCTAATTTTAAGCTCTATCTTTTGAGGATATGTCATTTTTACAATTTTTCATTTAAGCCAGTTATACTCATATGAACAAAAAGCTACAATTCTTAAATTTTCGAAGCCTATGAAATTTCATATAGACCATGAACTATATATTCCGAAGAATTCAAAAAAAAAATTATTTGATCCTCGGACCTCACTAAAAATTTTCTTAATTAGGACCTTTCGTCCTAGCAAGTCCAAAATTTTGCATTTGGCACTTTTTTTAACGTCCTAGCACCAATTTCGCAGAATCTTAGATTTTCACTTGATTCTATGTTAACGGCTATCCGACATTTGCGGACTATTCAAAATAACTTTGTTTTAAACCGGTCCAAACTCAATCTGAATAAAATTTGTTTAATGTCAAAAAAAAGAGCAAAAAAAATTGGATACGAAATAAGACTAAGCCTTCTCGAAATAATAGATATCGTTAAAAAAAACTTATGGCCAAAACACTCTGCTTTTGACCAAAAAATTTATTTTGGCCATAACTTTTTTATAATGTGCCAATTTATATGAATTTAGGCTTATTTTTTGTAATTTTTTGCTCTATTTTTTGAAATCAGGAATGTTTCTCTAAGTTACGATTGAGCCGAATTATAACATGGTCCGCAAATGTCGAGTACGCAAAAGTCGCGGCACGATGTTAACACTGATGCTTAATTTGGATTCAGCGTCAAAAACTACTCATATGGAAGTATTTTTTGATGAATAGTGTGGTGAAGAAAAAGGGTTTGGAAAATAAATGAAAAATCCAACACGCAAACTAGAGTCAAATTTCAAGTAAAAAATCCAAAAAAAATTCTATGAAAAACCATTTTTCCTCCAAATTTTTTTCTTCAAAATTTTGTCTAAATTTCAGTCTTCAACCATGCGCTGGGCACTGCGTTCTTTCGCGCCGGCATTTCGCCAAAAGCAGAAAGACAAGAGAACCGCGACGGGGGCAGCTTCCAACTGTTGCTGTTGACCACGACCAATTGGACCGTCAATTGGCAACTCATTAAGAATTTTGACAAGCTCTTTTTGCACACCGTACAGCTACTTTCTGAACTGCCGGAACCGGCTTTGGTATCGTATAAATTCGCTAAAAACTAGCAAATATCAAAAGATAAAGGTCTAAAAATTCAAAAATCTTCATTTTTATCCAGAAATTTAATAAAAATGAAAATTTTTCTTTCATCGAATGAGGAGAGGGACAGTGAGGAGTGAGTGAGGTGCTTCTATTGGTGAGGAGTGACTCAGTGAGGAGAGGGGCTTTTGGGGTGAGAGTTTGTATGCTCCAATTTTTTAATTTGAATTTCCTTTATTTAAAAAAACGTCGATTTAAAAATTCAAATGTCATCAAATCCATTAATTTATAAACAATTCACGTTTTTGTCGATATTTATTGGCATTAGCCGGTCAAAATTGTGGTTGATAGCCCTTTCCTCCCTATGAGAGTTTATCGTTCTTTTATTATGATATTATTATTATTTTATTTATATTTTAATCAAACGTCAGATATGCATCAACGGTGTGTTCTTTCGGTACGAAATCAACCCGGGAAAACGGCTTCCGAGGACGGGTAACTGGAACCCTTATCAAGACCACACGGATTTGCCATTGATGGGCAGATTGGAGGATAAAAACCGAAAACCATTAACTGGAATTTTTCTAATATATTTTAATCAGACAATTTTATGATAAACTTCTAAGTTATTTATTTTCAGCGCATCACTTATAGTACTTTTTTATTAAATCAAAAATATATGATTTTTATAATAAAAAATTTTTATCTTTGAATTATTTAAACTGTAAATATATTTTAAGATAATTTTAAATAAAAGATTTTTAATCAATTAGAACCATTTAGCTGCGTTCTTCTCAATCGTCTTCCTCGCATAGAGCGAACAACATCTGATCCACAATTTTTGCCTATAAAATACATCCTTCCTTTCAATTATGTTGAATTATTGATAAAAATTATATTTTTTAAACGAAGAAATACAAATAATCTTTATTTTTATCGATTACTCGATTACGAGGAGTTGGTATGATAATTTAGTTGTTTATTTTTTAATTTTTATGATACCTTAATTTACAACTATTATTTCTACAGTAAAAATCACATATTAATGGATCTTAAATCAGTTCTAAAAAAATTTAGCTTAAATATTTTTTTATATAATTGTTAATTTTAATTATTTTTTATTTTATATCAATTAATTGAAAAATTAATTTTGCTTTTTATACTTGTTTTTGACGCCAATAAAGTAGTACTATAAAATTTGTCATTTTATACATTGTAAAGAAGAAATTCTAATCATCTGACTTTTAAATAATTTACATTTTTGTCTTTTGTCTACAGAATATTATTACAAATTAAAAATTACTTTTTTGGTAATTTTTATTAGATGTGTGCTATATAAATTGATTTAATTTTGTAATTTTTCCCACCAACAATATCATAGAAATTGAACAAGAATGTATTTTTCACTTTCCATCGGAGTGATTTTTAATCATTTTATTTTTTAAAGTTTAATTTTTTTTTTAAATTCCATAATGGCCCAACATTTTTTAACTCCAGCACTTTACAACTTTGTTCGAATATAATAAAAATACTTTTGAAATTTATATAAAGTGTGAATGTTCTTTATAAGTATGCCTTCTCTAAGCTTGGTAATAATTCATTTAATTGATTAAATTATAAATGATTGGATTTTAAATTATTTTCCCTAATAAAATCATTATGTTTTTATTTCCATCATAATATAATTTAATATGTTTTTCCCATCAATTAAATATTTATTTTCAGTAGGCATTATACTTTTTATTTATATTATATGATACGAAATAATATAAATATAATTACCTTACCTGATTTGACTTAATTGATATTTATACCTGACTATTTTTATAGCGCAATGTTTATTTTTATTCAACATTTTTACGTTTTTTTTTATTCATTTTTGTTTTTAGGAAAAACTACTTAAACTATTTTTATAATGATAGGAATATCTAGCACCTTTTAAATAGTATATTAAACTCTTATTGTTGTATTATTTTTTGAAGTATGATTATTATTAGTATTTTATATAAAAGATTTTTTTCTCCTTATATTATTTTTATTTTATTTCAATAAATCATTAAATACTAATTTTTATGATATATATAGTGATTTTTTTGTAGTTTTGAAGAAAATCCATTTAATTTAAAACCTATTGATTTATAAATCAGAAATTAAATTTTAAGTTTTTTTTATAAATATTAAATTTTTATTTCATTTTTAATTTATAGTTAAACCTTTAATCATTTTCGTTGCCTTCATATTTTGTTGAATTGGCTATTAATTTCTAATTTGAATTTTTAATACATATTAAATAAAAATTATTAAGGACAGCTGAACAACAATTTATAATTTTTAATATTAAATCTTAATTTCAATTAACATAACTAATTATTAGAAATTTTTTGCCCTTTTTAGTTTTTTTGGATTTTCTAGCAAATTTATAGCAAACTTTTCATTATCACGATTTAAATTTTTCTGCATAAATCATGCATGCGGTATTTCTTTAAAATAACACCCCGAATTATATTTCAATCCTCTTAATAAGAGGGGGGAACAATCAAAAGTTATCTACTTCTCTATAAAGGAAAATTTTATTCAATTAAAACATTTTTTGCTATCGCCATTTGATTTAATCTCTAGAATCTCTAACTAGGAATCTCTGCGAAGAACATGTGGTCAAGTTTTCAATCAAAGCAATGGGTAATCAAGATTTGGCGATGAACCTAGAACTCGTTCGGTCTCTCTAAAATTGTATTATATAAAATATTGTTATTATACAATTTGATAATATAATAATTAACTTAGATAATTTTAATTTCAAATTCTATTTTTTCCATAAACTCACTTCTGCTATTACAACCTGCTTATCTTAACTTCCGAGGTGATCGTTTAAATATAGGCAGTGCTTGCTTGAAGGAATGTAACACTGCAAAAAAATAAAAATAAAATCTCTATAAATTTTTATTTTTTAGATAAAGATATAAATTATTAATTTTCTTTTAAATAATTCATAAAATTTATAAAAGGAATATTAAATTAATTATACATTTCTTCATGAAATAAATAGCCTAAAATCATTGAAAAATGAAAAATCTTTTATTATGGAAAAGAGAATTCGATATATAAAGAATTAATTAAGCAAAAAATATTAGATTCTCGTATCTAACTTCGGTCGACTCTATAAAAAAATTTAAAGTATTTTTGAGAAATAATTGTTTCATTATCTAAAAATGCAAATTCTTTAGTGTCACATGTATGAAATCATTAAATATAAAGGAAAATAAGAAAAATTAAAAAGATAACTAAATTAAACTCTGAATTCCTTTACTCACCAAATTTTTCGAAAAGGAGGAGAATGGCAAGAAGGGACATCCCGCCAGCAATGGTTGTCGAATAGCCAAACAAATAAATCCCGAATTCGCAAAAATCAGAATTTTTGTCATTAATTATTTAGTTATATAAAAATAATTATTATTAAATAAATTGAATAAAAATATTTAAAGGATACAATGAAATAAATATTTTTTAAAATTGTCTGCTTGACAAACATCAAGAATGAAGAGAATGGATCATTGGCTTTTAAAAGCATTTTTTGTGGTCATGAGTTTCATGATGGTATGTCGACGACGATCATGTGTAAACCCATTCCTGCGATTTTAATAAACTAGTAATTTTATTTATTATTCTCTTGAATAGTTTTATTTTTTAATTTAATCTATAGAATCATATTATTTAAGTGGGAAACTTTCAAATAAATTTTAGGAAAAATTATTAATAAAAAAAATGATTATAAATTTTGAACATTGTGTAAAAAATTATTTTTTCATTAATAAATAAAATTAAAAAAACTATATAAACAATCCAAAAATTATTTAACTAAAATACTACCTTAAAATTTAATTTTAGAATAGAGCTTAATGATGGAAAACTTTTATTAAAAATAATCTTTATCAACTCTAATGTATTAAATTAGTAAACATTATTAATATTCTAAAAATAAATGAAAGCAAATATACTCTTGATGACAAAAAAACAATAGATTTTTAATTACCCATTAAAAATATTATAACCATAAAACATCAATTAAGAAAAATTTAGTAAATACATTTAATGAAAGTAGTATGAATGACTATTTTATAGCATTAATATATGTTAATTAAAATCAATTATACATTAATTGATTATTAAAATTTACAATTCAAATAATTATTGAAGTAAAGCATCTTAAAAAGAACTCTAACCAATAAATGAGAATAAAAACAATACATCTAAAAGTTCAGATAAATTAACCATTTTGGCGCGGCTTAACATGTTAATGTCTGAATTGAATAATGCAGGGAGTAATGGGCATTGAAATATACTGTGAAAGCAATTCTAACCTGTGTACGACATATAAAAAATTAAACAAAAAAGCAATTTTATTTTTAATGGAAATCACAATCATGAAAAATCAATTTTTTTATCAATAATTAATTTTATTTAATAAAAGAGAAATTTATTAATTCCGAACGTTTTATTAATTTCGAATTAACGTTTTTTAAAAATATTATTCGTTTTCTTTTTTATAAATAGATTTAATTTCCAAAAAGTTTATTAAATGATAATAAATAAAATAATTCTTTATATGAAGAATAAATTAAAATCTTATGCAAAATTCAACCAAATAAATAGCAACAATATGAGAACTGATTAAATGTTTTTAATTAATGGGAATTCGTATCCTATTTATTAAAAATTGATTGAAGAAATAAAATTTAAAAATCTATTTTTTAATTTATGTATTTAATTTATTATTTATAAAAATTAACAAATTATTCAATTAAAATAATTAAGTCATTCAAAAATAATAAAAATGTCCTCCGTCGCTTTATTATCGGAGAGTCAAACCAGAATTAATATGGAGTGATAATGCCACCATTTCAAGTTGGAAAACAATACACTCGGTCTTTTTGGCTCCGGGATCATAAAGAAATCCAAGGAATCTTGGTCCAAAACTGCATCAAAAAATATAAATTATTATTTAATAAACAGCTTATTATAAAATTACAAATTGACTAATTTTACATAATTTTTTTTTAAGAATTAATAACTTGGAATTTTTTATTATATAAATTGAAATATATTGGAAATATTGCTAACAAAGTTAGCGAATATGAAATAACATATTATTGAAAAAAAGATTGAAAGAATTAGTAATAAATATAATAAAAGTAATTATTAAACATAAAAATTATATCATTTTTTATTTTATCAATTTTATAATAAAGTAATATAAGAGATATAAATTGATTAGTATTTTTTACTTTTTATTCGTAAATAATGGAAAAATTAAGTTAATAAAAAAATTCGAAAAAATTAACCTTATAATTTGATACGATCCATTTGTTCTCATTGTTTTCGTTTTGATTCTGCTTTGTCTTTTTGTCTGTGGATAAACATCGCTCAATGCATATTCTTCATGACAAATCATGAAGTTTGCTCGCACACCTTCCGACTCGTTTACTTAATTTGAATTCTACGAATCAAAGAGTTGTTAAGGGTATATTTTAAAATATTATTAAAAATTAATTATAGTTGTAAGAAATTTAAATAATTTAAATTTAATACAATCATAGGTAGTATAATTAGTGAATTCTATATTAGTAAAAAGCACAACAATAATTTAAATCAATTATTATTTTTAATATTATTATAAAATTAAAGATTTAATATAAATATATATTTTAAAAAATGCGTATATTTTAATCGAGACCAACGAAAGAGGAAGGAAACTGTGTTATTCACAGAGAATTTACTTAAGTAACATTCCGCGCAAATGCAGATTCCAAGGCTAGCCAAATAAAAAAAGTATAAAACTAATAAAAATGAAAGTATTAAAAAAATTTTTTTAAATGGATTATCCATAATCCACTGATAAAAAATAAAATGCTATTTTTCATTATAGATATATATTTTTTCAATTTTTATATAAAATTTTATATATCAATTATAAAATTTTTGTGTAAACTACTAGTATATTGTCAATAATATTATAAGACTTTTCTATATTTTCTATATTTAAAATTTTTTTCTATAATTTATTTTCTTTAAAACAATTTTTATTTAAGTTAATAAAATTTTATTAAAAATAATTAAAAATATTTATAAAACAAAACAACTCGATTAAACCATTTAATTATTTTTAAACGTCAAAACTTTTAAAATATTTTTAAGGAAATATAGTTTTATTAGATTTCTTACATCAATAAAAAGTAAAATGAACTTCTCCCAATTTGGCAGTAAACTAACATTGCCGTCTTTCATCTTGGCTATCCATTAATAATTTTCATTGAGAATATCGTTATCATTTGGAGAAGAAAATTAAATTAAAGGTAAAAACGCAATTATACATTTATATAACTATGTATTGAAAAATGAAATTATATATTAATAATAAATTAAAATAAAATAATTAAAATTTTATATAATTTTTATGATGGAAAACCTGAATGAACTATAATTCTATATAAATTACAAAATAAGAATAGCCTGTACTTCACCACAAATTCTGATAATGCCCAATGGAATTTGAAGAAATTGTAGAGGCAATTTAAAATAAAAATTCCAATATTATCGATGACCCAGAAATAAACTACCCACCCATATAAATCCACAGGAAAATAACGAAGAACTTGAGATTGACCCGTATTTTGGACTTTGTTAAAAAACAAAAAATACCAGATTGCTTGAAGAATACAATTAGTATTATAAATTCCTGGAGAAAAAACCTACATAATTTATTTTCCTAAAGAATTTATCATTATATTGATAACCCTATTTCATTTTCTAAATTTTAATATGTCGAATATATTGGAAGATTATTCGAGATGAAATCCGAAAAATAATTTATTACTTAAATAAAATCCTCTCAATAACATTAAATTATTAAATATTCAATATTAAATCATAAAAAATTATATAATAGATTATAAAAAATTAATCTAATCTAAATTAAAATATATTATTTATTAAATTAAAACTTATAGTTACATCTAGATTAATGATAATTTTTTATTTTATATATTATAGTTACATCTAGATTAATGAAAACTTTTTTAATAATAATTCGATATTTCCAGCTAAAAAATATTTTTAATACTAATCAAATAAGCTATTTTGAAGAATCATAGAAAATAAAATCACTGTAAGATCATGATTTTTATAAGAAATAGATTAAAGCCCAGCGAAAATATGTGCTTCAGATTAATGAATTCAAAACATTTAAAAAAAGATCCAATTGTTAAGAATAACAAGAAAAAATATGAAATTATTAAGATCTCAAGAAAATAATTGTTACATAAATTTAAATGTCATATGATTGATAAATATATTGTAATAATCATATAAGTTGAACTTTTTAGTAATTTTAGCTAAAGAATAAATAAAATATTTATAAATAGATAATTTATAAGCTAAAAATAATAAAGGAAAAATATGTTTAATTAAATAATAGAATATTTTAAATAAGAATTATCCTTGTATGGAATCAACTAAATATTAAAATATACAAATATTAAGATATCTAATAAAATTATATGAGGAAAATTATAGTTTATTTTTAATCCAAAGCCTAGTAAAATGTAATTATTCTATGAGAAAGACTTTAATGAATTTTATCATTAAGTCTATTTTATCATTTAGGATTAAAAACATCTATAACTCGTTTCAACGGCGGAAGTGGTTCAGGTTCAGCTCTTAATATTTTAAAATGAAATTTACAAAATGTATATATGGATAAGAACCAGAAGTAGATCAAGGGATATTAAAGGAATATAAAACAATCGAAGCTAACCACCCTCAAATTTGGAGTCAAGCTAAAGCTGAATTCGAAAAAAGAGAAAAATGTCATTTAATTCCTAAGAAAAATAAAAAATAAAAATATTAATTTGAAGAAAAATGGAGAATTATCAAGTATAGAAGTTTAATAATATAATTATTAATCTTCCTGATTTTATTGTATAAATGGTAATAATTATGATAAAAATATCCTTTTATTAATAAAATTACTGTTTATTATTGGTATCTATGATATATGGTCTTAATTTCTAAGATGATTTAGATTTAAAATTTAAAATCAACGAATTTTTAATAACAATTAATTTTTATTAATAAATTTTTTTTTATTTATTTTATATATTTAAATATCCTAATAAAAACCCAATAATATATCAAATAAATTAAATAATTATCTTTTTAAAATATGAAAAAATGGGTAGAAAAATATGGTGAAACATACACATGCGCATTCACATTATTTTAACATACTTTTTAAAATAAAAAAATGATGGAAAATCCAATTTTGATTAAAGAAAAGTTGATTAAAACATGTTATTTATATCAATATTTTTTAAATAAATAAAATAATATATTTAAATAAACGTTATATTTAATTCATAAATTTTTCACGGAACTTATCTTTACCTTGGAATATCTTCATTCAATCATCATACATAATATAAAAATTCAAGCCATCAAAAAATTATCTTAAAAATATTAATCAAAAAAATCAATTTTCAAGTGAAATATATTAATATAAGAGAAAAAGTAATCACAAAATTTCAAAAACATTTAATCTTACAAATTGATATATAATCAAATATAATTATCTTAAAAAACAATTTTTAATAAAGAAAATTTTTAAAATAATATTTTTATAAATATTTTTAAAAATATTTTTTAATCTATATCAAAAGGCTCAAAAAATTTCTGATATCAAAAGGTAAAATAGTACCTTAAATTATATATAAAAATAAAGTTTAGATATTCAGAAATAAAAAGTTATTAATTATTAATTTCTTGTGGTTGGATTGATGATTATATTTTCTGATAAAATATTATCTATAATGCATTACACAATTGTAGCATTCAATATAAAAATATTTTTAATTCAAATATGTCCTATTGGTTCCTATGTTCTCCAAATGAGACCTGTTTCATTTGTAAGTACTAAGTAAAAAAAATGAAAATAAATTGTTTAAATAGGCTATATTTTTATTTTAATCTGAATACACCAAAAAATTTGTAAAATCGAAAAAATGAAAATTAATCGCTTAATTAAGCTATATTTAGGTAGGTTAATTAGATTATTTCATTCAAGAAGGCATGAATTATTTGTATGTTTATTTTTTGTTTTTGAAATTCTTTTTAATCTATGTTCATTTTTTACCTTTTTATGAATTTTAAATTAATTCCAATTCGATATTTATCGTATTATTTTATTATTTCTTTTTTCTTATTTGTAAAATTTTGTGAATTTATGGACATTAATTTTTGTTTTGTGTTTAAAGTAGAAGATGAATTATTTAATATTTGTATCATTTAAATAAATAAAAATTCTTTAAATATATAAATTTCTTAAAAATATTTTTTATAAAATTTTATTTTTAATATTATTTAAATTTAATACCAGTGTTAAAAAAACAAATAATACTTCTAAAAATTTTGATTAAATAAAATTTTTGCAATTAAAGTAGAAGTTTTGCAATACTGTCTTTTTTTCTTTCTTTTATTTTGCAATACTTTCTTTTTCATCTTCGTAATTAATAAGTTATTTTTGATTATATTTAATATTATTTCACAAGAATCACATGAATCAGCAAAATCTTAAACTTTCTAGCATATTAATTAATAAAAGTTGACAAAATAGGTTAAATTAATTTAAATAAAACAAAATAAAACAATAAATTTTATCGGGACAGGTGCACACGGTAAACCCTAATTTCTAATCAAAATCTGGAACATAGGCCCCTCGGAGATAATTACTCTTGATAATGAATCACACTTTTAATTAAATACGCATATAAAATTTGTAATTTTACATTAGTTTTATTTTTTTTTATTTATTTACATTTTTATAAATTATTTATCATGCTTTATATATATTTCATAATGACCTTCGATATTTTTTTACCTCATTAATTTTCTTATAAATAATTTGCTTTTCTTTATTTGTATTTTTCTTTGAAAATAAAATTTTAATTTAAAATTAATTTATTCAAGCTTTTTTGCAAGAAAATACAAAAATTTATAAAAAAAATTGTAATACAACCATACACTCATTCTTATTATTATGAATTTTTGCATAGTTATGTTGAACACTTTTATATTTATTAATCTTATATTCATTCTATGTAATCATTTATTTTTTTAACAGCTTAATAGATACTTTTCGAAACCAATGAAAGACTAAAACATTTTTGAGCCTGTAATAAATTTAAAAAAACGCTTACTAATGAATAAATATAATTAAATAAAAAATACACATTTAATAATTTGAATAAGTTTACCTAATACTTTTCCAAATAATTATTACTTTCTGCGTAGATCATAATGTTAAAATATATTAATAAAAATATTTTTTTTAAATAATTTTTTTATTAATGAAAAAAATAAAAAAATTTTTTTTTAAGATTTAAATAAAAATTATTTATTTTTTAAAGATTTCGTGGGTCTTATGATTAAGATTTTGCCAAGAAAAAAATATTAAGGAGTTACATAGATAGAAAAAATACAATAAACTGCCAATGATTCTATTATGGATGATATAAATATTAAAATATCATTATGTAAACAAAATTAATTTTTATTATGATTTAATAATTTATTTTTTAATATTTTTTCATTTTTATTATTTTTTTAAATATTCAACTAAAGATTATTTGCATTTTAATAAATTAAAAATTAAAAATTAATATTTAACTGAGAAAAAATTGACAAAATTGAAAAATATAGAGACTTAATCAATAAAAATTTCAAATAACAATGAAATCTAACCGTACGAATAAAAAAATTTATTAAAAAATAATAATTCAAGTATTTAAATTTTTTAATTTTTTATCATTGGAATATATTAAAAATAAAATTAAAAAAATCTTAAATATAAAAATCATAAAATAAATTATCTTATTTATTATTATTGGAAAATGTAAAAAATCCTTGCTTTAACTAACCTCTAACACAAGCGATGTTCTGCAAAATAGAATTTTATATGAAATATATCTTAAAAAATAATGAATTGTTATAATTTTATTAAGGAGATAGTTGAGAGTAAGATGAATTATTAAATAAATGGTTTGGTGTCGAATCATAGGTCTAAATGTCTGCTATAAACCTGCAAAAAAGATCATCCGGATTGGCCCACTGAAAAACAAGTTATGGCCAAGATAATCATCCGTATTGGCCAACTTCCGAAAAATGTGCGTATTTTGGCCATAACTTTTTTTGCAATAGGCCAATTTGAATAGACGTAGGCTCATTTTGTAGCTAATTATTAGCTCTATCTTTTGACAACAAAATCGTTTCTCTAGGTTTCGTTTAAAGCGAGTTATAGCTTCGGGACTCTAACGTACCGGGACTCTAATGATCCAGTCCGTACTAGTGCATTCATTATTAATTTTTATTATGATAAAGAGAAAAAAATAAACTATAATTTTTTGAGTTTATGTAATTCATCAATATTTAGTAAAAACAGATTAGATACAACGATAATATATATAGCAATATTTTTTTGTCTAAACAACGATTTTTGACCATCCAAATATTAGCATTATGGATATAGAATGTGCAGCAAAAAAAGAAAAATGATTTTGTTATTGATCAAAATGTTCATTAACTATTTAGCATCAAAAACCACATTTTATGTTATTTTTATGTCGTGAATGATCAAACTAAAACCATACAAAAATGATGAATCTGAATTCAAAAAATCGATGGTTTAGCAAATATTTTCATTTTGTGCCAAAAAAAATTTGTACGATTTTTAATTTATTAAATATTTGACATAAAAATCACATAAAATGTGGTTTTGATGTAAATTTTTTATGAACAATTTGAGCAAAAACCCTGGGTGTGCCATTTTTGATGATTTTGTTTAAATTTAAAAAAATTCTTGCTATATAAACCAAAGCAAAATTACAATTTTTACCATTCTTTTAATCTCCTTCTTTTATTATTAAAGATAAATCGTGTTAATAGATAAGAAAAAAAATATGGCATTGTATTATTACATATTATATTTAATCTGATTTTTAGTTATTTTTATGATTTAAAAATTTAAAAAAAACATTTTTCTCCTTGTTAAAAATATTTAAAATATTGAATAAGCATGCACTATGAATTTAAAATTCACCAGGTCCATTTCGAATAAGATGATTTCCATAAAAATGGACGCCATCATTTGCTGTTTTGTGCTTTTCTTACTGAAACATGACTGCGAATCTTTCCAATGTGATCACAATGGACCAACGGAGGAGGTCGATGATCCGAATTCTTGGTACTGTGCCATAATTCACATGGTACCAGAAAGGGACATAGAGATGCGCGGGTTGTTGTGTGACTTGGACAAAGTTCGGCCACTGATCGAAGAGTTGGCAAATGCCAAGTTGGACCAAGAACAACAGTCGAACATGAAATTAATTGAAGTAGAGGTAAATTACTAACTAATAAGTAATCAGTAGCTGAGATGCAGGAAATTAAAATCGATACCAACGGAATATCCAAAAATGAATATATATATTTTTTACATAATGCACAAAAAATAGTTTTTAATTTGAATATTTATTAATTCTACCTATCGAATAGGGAATGAATATTTGCCAAATAGAAGTCTTCAAATGAGACTATTTAAAAATATACACAAGAACCTTGCACCTAACATTAATTAGGATTTTAATCATACATAAAAAAGGGGTAGGTCGGCCGTGATGGTGGGTGGGGAGGGGGCGATGGTAGGGTGTCGAACCTCCCCCCCCTTATTTTTCTATAATTGTAATAATACATGTTTTAAATTTCAACACATTTGATGACTTGACATTTCAAAAACATCGTCAGAAGATTCAACGCTGTAAGCTTCAGATGATGTTTTGATCATGTTTCGAGTTAGTAAATTATTTTGGAAATTAAACAAAACATCTGCAGGTTATAATGGTTTCTATTGTCTATGATTTGCCTTCCGATTCAGTTATAAAAACAAAATCACCAAGGTTATATTCGGATTTTAATGATCAGATAATAGCACATTCCAATTGCTGATAGAAAGCAATTAATAAGATATCGGAAAATCAGCTACCACACAATATTGTTGGTAATTTATAACTGTTAGTTTTATTGTCATATAATTACATGGCTGATAAATTCATTAATTAATTCTAATGAAAAAGGTGAACAAGGGCATCCGACGGATGAGCACCGGCTTCAAAAAGGTCACTGATGGCTTGGCCAAATGGCCTAAATTGGCTCAAATTTGCAAATCACTCTTCTCCGGTGAATTTTACCGTGAAATTGCGGTGAAAGACCCGAAAATGGCCAAAATAATTCCTTTGATGGTCGAATGTTCTCGAGGAATTCGGAGTTTTAACAGCGAACAAGTGCCAAAATTGATGAGTCAAATGCAAAATTTGATTGGTCAAATTGCCAAAATGGAGGGTGTTGATCTGGCCAAACTTCAACCGATGGAAATTGGAGCAAAAAAGAGGAAAAATGCCATGTTGGCATTGGCCAAAGTTTTGATGAAAACAATATTTCAAGGAGGAAACATTCAGGAAAACAAAAGTTCAACTGATAGAGCAGAATTGTTGACCATATTCCGGGTCTGGAAAACCATAATACAGAACGAACAAATCGCCAAATTGATTCCACAAAATTCTGGGATTCAAGGTCTTTTTTTGTCAACTTTAATAAGTATCCTATCAATTTATTGTTTATCAAAAAATTTGGAATTAAACGGATTTTGAAAATCGATAAACCCAAAAAATCACATATTATTTACTGCAAATTGTTGTGTATTTCGCAGTGAATACACACATTTTAATAGAATAAATAAAATTCGAATTAATGAATTATTTCCAAAATATAGGATATCAAATTATAATATTTATTGGACGATTAAATACCAATTTCGGTACAACAAGGGAATTGAATCACGAATGAAAAATAAATCACAAACAAATTGGGGAGGATTTATGTGTGACATCTAAATGAATTCACACTTAAATCCAAATATCAAACACCAATATTTGTTTTTTATTGTCTTGGCCTAACAAACTTAAAGTGTTCCAAGTTTGATTGGCCAAAATTGAACCCGGTTCTCTAGGTTACTTGTAAACTGAGTTATAATCATCTTTCTACCCTGAGGACTCTAGCGTGTGGGACTCTAATGACCCCCACCACACTTTGTATCATCATGAGTGAGTCAAAAAGGCAATTTTTTGAGATATGTTGTGGATATGAGCATGATAGATATAAGATTCTCTTCACGTGTGATAATATTTCTTAATGATATTCTTTCTCTCTTGTATCCCAGATCATGTAATTATCCATTGTATTTCCTTCACATCTCCACCTATATAAGTGATCCATTTTCCAGCATTTGTCACTTCTGTTTTGCCTTTCTTCCTCATTCTTCACTTCCCATCCTTGTTCCATTATTCTATTCAATAAACAATTATTCTTCATTGTGTCTCTTGGCCTCTTCCGACGACCCAAGGATACAACAATTGGCGCAGTCAGCAAATCAACCTCAAGGACAAGGATTATTCACGCAACTTCAACGCAAAGATTATTCGCAAATGGCACCCGGCAAGGACCAAGCTATTGAGCGCTTGACACAGATGCTGGAGCAACAGGCACAGGCAATGCGTGAACAACAGTTACGTCATGAAGCCATGGTCGCCCAACTCCTGGAGCAGCGTGTTCAACAACCACAAGTGGTGGCTCAAAGTGCGCAGCATGCTACGATTGCCTCGTCGCTCGACAACCGCATTGGAAGGTTCGTCTATGATGCAGAAAGTGGCAGCACGTTCAATGCCTGGTACCAACGGTACGGCAAATTCTTCGAGGACGATGGAAAGGATCTGGATTCGGCAACCAAAGTGCGTCTACTCGTCAGCAAGCTGTGTGATGAAGACTATTCCAATTTCGCCGACAGCATTCAACCGAAGCGTCCAGATGATTTGACATTTGAAGAAGCCGTTCAGCAATTGAAGGAATTATTCGAAGACACACGCTCCGTATTCGTCCGCCAATACGAGTGCTTCAAGCTGAAACAGAAAGCCAATTAAGATGTCATGGCAATATTCAACCAAGTCAATGCCGCGTGCGAGAATGCCGACTTCTCACCATGTTGCAAGGAAAAGCAGAAGTGCCTGATCCTGATCACTGCACTACGTGATGATCACAACGATCTTGGTCAGAAGTGCATGCAGATTCTTGAGGAAGCGCGAAGGAAGAATGAAGCCATCACGTTGAAGAAGCTACGTGAAGAATGCCGAACATTCCTGTCTGTTAGGGCAAACGCGACGATGCTCGCACAATCCTCAAGGACGATGTCAATCGATGCTGTCTCTTCATATCCAGAGCAATGGAAACAACAGAAAAAGAAGAACATCAATCGTCAGGTTTATTCCGATGCAAAGGAGCAGCAAAATGGAAGTTCAACTTCGCTTCGCAGTAGTAGATTCTGTCTCTCGTGTGGATATGCTGATCACAAACGAGAAGAATGCAAATTCCGAGATGCAATGTGTCACCAATGTCAGAAGATTGGACACATCAAAGCGGTATGCCAAAGCAAGGAAGTTCTTGAAGTATCCGAGGTGTCCAGTGCGATAATTCACACGGTTACTGTCAGTTCAGCCTTTGCAAATTCCGAAGAAGATACAATTCAAGCGAATCTGAAGATCAACGACGTTGAATGCAAAATGAAGGTCGACACAGGAGCAGATGTCACGGTCCTTACGATGAAGACGTGGGAAGAGCTCGGTCGCCCTGTATTGATGCCTGCAAAGATCAAAGCCAAAGCATGCAATGGCACGTCATTCGAATTTGATGGCAGGATCAATTGCGAAGTTCAGCATGAGGACAAGCTAGTGAAGAACCTCGATGCTTACGTCTGCAGGACTATTATTCAAGATCTGGTTGGAGCACCATGGATTCGGATGCTCAACTTACTTCCATGGCTAAGGAATGTATGCAATGTTCAAGCCAAGAAGACAATTCTGAAGAAGTCAGAAGATTCGACTCAGGGCAACGCCAAGAAGTCAAAAAGAAGAATTCCCAAGAAGTCAATTCACTTCAGCGATCAATGCAAAGAAAAGAAGGCTGTTATTTCTACATTCCGCAAGTCAAAGCCTTCGATGTTCAAAGACGGAAGTTCAGTTCTTGTGCTCAACTACAGCAATGGCAAAGCAACCTGGATTCCAGGCACAATTCTTGAACAAGTGCACGGTTCGCAGCGCTACCGCGTGGAAGTACCAAGACTTGGCACAAGGGTTCACCGCTACGCAAACCAGCTCCGATGTCATCCGACGAAGAAGCAACGGAAACGGAAGTCCACCAACATTCAGAAGCATGGTTCGACGACTGCTAGGGCGACAACGTGTTCGACTACAGTGCGTGCGACGACCATGTGCAACTACGGATCATTCAGACGGGCCCCGCTCGCGCTCGTCTACGTGCTCGACTACGGATTCAGATGGGCCCCGCCCGACTACTAAAAAAAAATTTTTTGGTTGGAAATAAGGAAATCACGTGAGAGTAGTCTTTGGCGGTGATATACAGTTCATCTTCTCTTCAGGTGTGCCGGCATTCCCAATAGGAGTCGCCGGAGAAAATTTTGTAAATTTTTGGCCACTTTCAGAAAATTGCACGTTTTTTAGATAGCTTATATTAAACAAATTTCCTGTAAAAATGGCCTCTGTCTGTTTTGTTGCTGGTGTTCAAACATTTTCTCACAATTTTTATAAACTATTAGAAACTCGTTCAATTAAAAATATGCCTGTTATTTGTTATGATAGGTTTGAGCAGGATTTTATCGGGGCTAGGGCTTTAAAAAAGTGCCAAATGAAAAGGCTTGGTCGAAAATTTTTTTAAGAAAAATTTAAACCGGAAGTATAAAAGCCATTATGCAGAAGGATTCAACAAAATTTATTGCAAAGATACCATAAAACTTGTATTATAAACTCTCGGCAATTAAACCTCCCCTGTAAAAGACCCCCTCTAGAAGGAGTTGAAAAATATAACCCTCTGCATTAGAATCCCCCGGGGTTCTAGCCAAAAATTTGATTTTTTATATATAGAAAAGGAAAATTTTTCAAAATTCAGGTGTATTTTGTTCCAAGACCTCTTTTTCAAGGGTGTATTTTGGTCCTGGACCTCGTTTTTAGGAGTGTATTTTCTCCCTGAATCTCATTTTCAGGCGTGTACTTTATTAATTTTAATTTTAGTAATTTTAATTTTTTTAAATTTGCAGCAGGGCAGTTAAGAATTTTAAAGATTTTATGTTTGATTCGCCAGTAGAACCATATTGCCTTTAAGCAATTTTTGAAAATATTTTTAAAATTTTTGCCAAAATCAATAATATTTTAGAATTTATTTTGTATATAGCATCAAGATTCATATGGCTCTTTCCCATAGAATTTTACATTTTCACGTGAATCATCATTTCCCGACATCCATTTCTATCCCTCTTAGTAAATCAGAGATTTTGATCAACAATCATCCTTGGAGCCGTTAATTTAGATTGCCCGTCAGAATATTCCCCCATTTTAACAAAAAATGGTTTTTAGTGTTTACGGTAAAAATTGAAAATATTTTAAAAGCTGATGTTTTCATTCGAATAATCTTATTATCTTTTTTATATGACTTTTGGGCTTTTAGTTTTTTCGAATATTTACAAAAAAAAACTTTAAA
Organism: Rotylenchulus reniformis; assembly: GCA_001026735.1. Classification (NCBI taxonomy): domain Eukaryota; kingdom Metazoa; phylum Nematoda; class Chromadorea; order Rhabditida; family Hoplolaimidae; genus Rotylenchulus; species Rotylenchulus reniformis. The sequence continues at coordinate 123,129 of LDKF01000286.1, read as the reverse complement.
AAAAATAAGATTTTAAGTATATTCAAAAAAAACGTGTGTTTTTTAATCAGCAGGAGACATCTATGTACCGACGATAAGAAATTTTTATAACTAACTTGTAAGCTCGAAAGTAACTGATATTTTTTCTTCTTGATATAATGATACCTACAAGTTAGACCTAATTGTATATTACAATTCTATAAAAAAGATCATCCGGATTAGCCAAGTTTTTAAGCATAGCTTTGCCAACCAAGACTCATGGCCAAAATACTTGGCCAATCGAATGATTTTTTTGAAAATATAATTTAGACCATTTTTGACAGGGAACACTCCTCTAGATTACGAATAAGCTTGAAATTTTTAAGCCCTTGCATTGTTATATTGGATATTTTAAAAATTATGTATGAAGAAAAAGCAGTTTTCGATAAAATTTCTAAGGCTAGGATATTATTTATTCTTAGAATAGCTCAATCTCTAATGATTCAAAACTAAGTCATCTTAAATATAAAATATTTTTTCTATAGTTTCTCAACCCCTCAGAGCTTTTAAAGAAGAATACCAACATCCCTTTCATATAATGGATTCGAAGATCGAATTTGCTGCTGCAATGTTTCTTGTGGTGGCATTTGCACCGATGGGGACCCAAGGTTTAGTTTTTGGGGACTACTAAATAAAACTGTTCTTGTTAATTAAGTTATTTGTCATGTGAAACATCGGTGAAAGGACGTTAAAATGGGCCAATTCTCGAAATTAACTAGGCCAAAACCGTAAAAGCAAAAAAGTGCAGAATTTTGAGCTCAATCCATTGGTCTTTTTTTCAAATTACTCGAAGTATTTTTCGGGTTTATATATAACAGAGTAGAGGATTCCAGATAATAGGGCCTGATTTCAATTTTCGTACCTTTCTATCATCGTAAATTTCTTTACTTCAGATAAGCAATGCCCTTATATCTTGGAAGAGGACTTAATTAAGTCCCCAGGACTTAAATGTTCAGTCTCCGAGTTTATGCCCGGGAGTATCGCCAAATGTAGGTGTGAAACACCTTACTACATGGACACGAAAGAAGTTAGCACAATGAAATGCGAGTCCGATGGCCGTTGGATTAGAGAGTTGGATGATGGCATTCGGAGTGCACAGCTTCCTAAGTGCAAAAAATGTAAACCATGAGAAAAATCTAAAATGTGTTTAAAATTCCAAACTCAAAAAACTCAAAAAATGATCAAGAAAATACATACCCCTTAAATTTGAAAATTCCCGGTTATTAATCTGAATTTTGTAACTCGCCTGGCTTTGCCAAAAATTTCTTCTTGCTGAACTTTTGGGTCCAAAGTGTAAAAATGAGCATTGGTGCCTAAGGTTCAAATGAAAAATACTTTCGAAAACCAACATTTCAAAAGACATTTATTAAAGACATTTAACAGATTTTCCAATGCTCTTTTGATAATAACTTTTTGCTTTTTGAAATTCGGGAAAATAAATTCAGCATAAAGTTCTGTTATCCCCAAGTCACGCTTTTTGGCCAAATGTTTTAAACAAAATCATATAGATCTGTTAGCTTCTTTAGGTTCCAACGAGGACCCAACAATTGTAAACCATCTAAAATGAAATCACAAAAATTCGATCTAATAAACGGTCGGTGAGACAGTTTTTAGACCAATTTGACCAAGTGAATTTTTGTATTTTTACCTTCTTTCGAAGACACGCATCACACATGGAATATATTCTCTTTATTATGCGATAATCAGGTGCGGGTTAATTATCACAAATCTGACAGTGGGACTCTTTTCACATCGGGATGTCCGTATTTTTAAAATATTAGTATCTGATAAAAGTTCATCAATTTAGATCATCAATTGTACAAAAAGGGGAATTTTTGGGTGCCCATTTTTTGTTTCTTTTTCTTATTCCTTTTAAAACATTTTTATTCCATAATATTGTGACATTTTTACCTGAATATTCTAATTTTGAATATGACTAAGCCCGGATATTCGGATTTTCGCTGATCTGAATCTGATATTAATTTATCAGATTTTTTAAAATATTTCCTTATCTCAGTATGCTCGCATAAAACGCCATCACCGCCACTTTACTGCAACGTCACTGGGTACAAACACGGGGACCAAATCATTTGTGAGTGCCTCCCAGAGGATGAGTATTACGCGGAAGGAGTGTCTGTTTTCGAATGCGGCGCCGATGGTACTTGGAGTGGCACAAAATGGCC
>LDKF01000286.1:108680-119459 GCA_001026735.1 Rotylenchulus reniformis | reverse complement strand
AATGTTTTCTTTTGAATTATCTTATCAGACCTTTTGGATTTTTAAATTTTATTTATTCAGAATGCCCTAAGCTTCCATCAAAGGCGCCACTTTACTGCAACGTCAGTGGCTACAAATTTGGAAACAGGGCCTCGTGTAGGTGTCTTCCAGAAGCTGAATATTTCACGGATGGATCGACGGATTTTGGTTGCGTCTACAAGCTTAAGGAAAAGCATGGTACTTTGGTTTTTGACCATGCCAAGTGGTCAAATGAGCATCGCAGTTCAAATATGCCCGTCTGCAAAAAATGTAAAAATTTGAAAAAATAAAAATCCTAAAGAAAATTGAAATAATTTATAGTTTAATAGTTTCCATCATAAATTCACATATTCCTTTCCTAATGTAAACTGATGATTTAATTGATTTCATTAGTTTCAAACACGGAATTAATGCGCGTTTCTGACTTTTGAAGATATGACTTTTTCAGTCCTTCATAGTCATTAAACCATGAATTCGTGGTTAAGCTTCTTATGACTGATCCTAGTAAGGTAGAAAAAGTTCACATTTTTAGATAGATATAATTTTTTGCAGCCAAATAATTCTAAAAATTATTTCAAAAAGCTATCTCGAAATCGCAGAAAATTAACAAGAAACACATAAAAACCGATTGATCCTTTTCAGCAGGAAAAATTTTTAGGCTTACTTTCACTTGTTGGAGAAATTGAATAAGATCTGGGAAATTTTTTAGCAAATATAAATTTTATACTTTTTTTATATATAATTTTATACAATATTTTTATATTTATTTTTAATTGATTCAGATAAATATTTTTAAAACTAAAAATACTAGAAGATAAAGCATAAATTTTCAACAACAATTGGTTGTGATACATTTTTTAACGACATAGTACCTTAAGGACCAGACTTTGGATTTTGCTTTAACTTTAAAGCAAAATTCCAGATTTTGAAGAGTGACCTAATCTGATTCGGGCTTTCGGTGAAAAATACAATCTAAAAAAATAATTTATCGGTCCCTTGGAGTTTTTATTTTTTATTTAAGATTGCACTGAGCTCAAGGAGCCACCGCCGCCACTTGATTGCTCCATCTCTGGCAACAAAGCCGGGGACAAGGCCTATTGTAGTTGTTACCCTTCTGCTGAGTACTACACGGAAGGAGTGACCGTTCTCGAATGCAGCAGCAATGGCCGATGGAATGCAGAGTTTCCCACGTGCAAAAAAGGTAAAAAATAGCAGAATATCTTAATTGTACTAAAACCTGAAACTCTACCAAATATATGAAAATTTCCTGTTTAGCTGACTTTCAGGATGAGCTTCATGCTGAGTCATTTGAGCTAAAAGTGTTAAAAATGGATATTATGTATTTATACACTAAGAAATGTGTGAAAAATTAACAAATATACAAAATATCTAAACTAAACAAAAATAATTAAAAATCAAAAAATCTTGTAATTTTCTGTTGCCTATTGAATTTACTGTAGATTATTACACAAAAAGTTTCGGGTAAATCGTAAATAGTCTTTGATTGGGACCTAAAAGTTCATTGGACCCTAATCAGGTACATGTACACGGATTAAAGTTAAATATAAATTTTGATCTTTTGTCAAAAAATAACATTGGCAAGACGTTACTCATTTTTAGACAAAATTCTATTAATATTTTTAAATAAAAAATAAATATATTTTTTTTTCTATTATGAATTAATAAAATTTACAAACTAGGTATATTTTTAAAAATAGTTGGGTTATTTTACATTTAAAAAATTTGAAATTATCGACATTGAATTCTTTAGACATTATTAACTAATTTATATATTTTTGTCTTATTAATTTTTCAGGCATTTCATAGCGTATAAATACATGATATCCATTTTTGCATTTTTAGTACAAACGCCCATTTTGGTATTTTTCTGTTTTTGTACTTTTAGCCCAAACGACATAGCACCGGATGAGGTGCTTATTCATTCCATTATTTCAAAAATCTTAATATGTGCATGGAATATGCAGATGCAACTCTTTCTGACCGATAATTGCGCCGATACTAGGACGTTTAAAGGCTAACCAAATTAATTTTTAACATTTTTAAACTGCTAGGCCAAAACTGAAAAAAAAACATAGCAAAAATTTTTGACCTTTTAGATTTTTTTCTAAGGGGAAAATCAAATTTCACTGAACTCCAAATAATTATTTTATGGATATTAATTGTTTTTAGCTACAACGATCTCAACCACCACCACCACCACCTCAAAAACCACTACCACAACTTTAAGAATCAACACCATCTACACGAAAGGGGATGACACGGATTCGCCACCAAACGAAGATACGACAAACAACAACAGCGAGAAGAATGTGGCGGGTCGGAGCATGGTGGCGATGGCGATCACAATGGCGATATTGTGCATGCTGCTGTGGAATGTGGATTGTGGAATGGGAGGTAATACCGTATTCTCTCTAATATAAGACACCTGTCTTATATTTTTCAAACCACCTCAAAGGGGTGTCTTATATTAGAGAGGTGTCTTATATTGGAGAGATGTCTTATATTTTTCGAACCTACTCGAAAGAAAAAAAGGTACACAGAGAGGAGGTAAAGGGAGAAAGTTCATAAAGGAAAACTTCCTCATCAGAATATCTTACTTAGAGCCAAAATTAATTTCCAATTCAATGGAATTTTTGCGCCGTTTAAAAATCTTCCTCAAATCGAATTATCTGTGCAATTGGCGACTGATCGGCAGAAAGGAGGAAGGAATAAGGTTGTTCGAATACCTTAAAAGGCCTTTAGGTAGTTAGAATACCTTAAAAATTAAAATTTAGAAATTTTCGAAAGTCATTTCTTTATAGAACAATAAAAATTAAGGATATTCGCAAAAATGAAAAGGCCAAAGGCAGCGTACCGAATTTGGACTGTATTCGCCAAATTCTGAAATTCACTTGTTCACTTGATTCACCATACTTGTTTCCCTAAGATATTCTTTTTTGTAGAGCAAATTAGGCAATTTTAGGGGATTATCGGCTCTAGATTGAACTTCAATTTGGCCAGGTTTTTTTCAATTCGATTTGGCCAAAGTGCGAAAAAAAATTTTTTCGAAATTTTCAACAGGGGAGACAAAATTTTCAACAGGGGAGACAAAATTTTCAACAGGGGGTTAGAAATAATGATGGAGGGAAAAATATGAGGGGGTGTCTTATATTAGAGGGTAGAGGGGTGTCTTATATTAGAGAGGTGTCTTATATTGGAGAGATGTCTTATATTAGAGAGAATACGGTAGTTTATCATAGGGGATTGCTGTGGTAGATGGTTTGGAATAATCAAAGGAGACGGTGCCAGGTCAAGATGCGAAAAGGGTCAAAAAGGGCGATGCCCGAAAAGGGTCAGAATGAAGGATGGATAGGAGAGAGCACGAAATGCCTAAAAATTCAAAATATAATAAAAGAAACATTTACCTAAATATTTAATAAATAAAAAATTAAACTCAGCATATACATTTTAAAATCCTAGGTATTTGAACTTTTTGAAATTCACTTCCAATAAATTTAACTTTATTTTCAAATTTTTTAGATCACACCTGGCCTCTGATTTCCGAATTTGATTTTACAAAAAAGACCAATTATTCAGTTGCTAATAAAAATTATTAAAAAAATTTCCTTTGAATTTTAAAATCGAATCATTTGAAAATTTTTATAAATTTATGATTTATGGCTGAAATATTTTGGAAATCAGAAGACCATGGTCTCAAATCTTGAAAATAAGTTGACCTTCAAAAAATACAATAGAGGCAAGATAGGTTTATTTTTTATTTTTTTTAGATAGAAAATTATAGAAGTGAAATTGCAAAAAATTCAAATACCTTGGATTTTGAAATGTTTATGCTGGGTTTAATATTTTTTATTTATTAAATTTTTTTTTGTTTGTTTTATTATTTATTAATAATTTTTAAGCATTTCGCCATCCTTCATTCTAACCCTTTTCGTGCAACGCCCTTTTTGACACTTTTCGCGCAATGACAGGGCACCAAAGAAGACACTATTAAAATCCAAAAAATTAACGGGCCGCGCCACTAATCGATCCGCCACTAAATGGTGTTTATATGGATCGGACTGCGGGTGAGAGAGTTAAGAAAACGGGATGTGTGGCTGTGGGTGGTTGGCCGAACTCACTTTTCAAAAGAGAGGATTAGGAAAATAAATTCAGCCTTAAACCAATGATTTTTCAATGAAATTAGATTTATGAATCTGTTCCTTGATTATTCATGACATGCAAATAAATTTCTAAAAATCAATTGTTTACCCTTCAATTTAGCCTTGCTGATGGTGATCGAGCCGTTTGCGCAGGTCATCTGAGAAGAGAGTGAAAAGAAGATTATACCAAAAAGGAGGGAATTGGCCGAGTACCATTCCATACCACAAAACACCATCAATTAAATTAATCACCTACTATCCACCCGCAAACCCTCGTCATTTATTTGCATCCTTAAAAATTACATTACCACCCATTACATGCATAGCCATTCATAAACATTTTTAATTACATTATTATTACTATTATTCCAAGTAGAGTTGCACGGAACCAGAATTTTTTGTAGAAACCGAAACTGGAACGAGGAAAACAGGAATTCGGAACCGGAATCAGTTGGAATTTTAAATCCAAAACATCTCAGGAATTTATTTTTACTCTGATTCCGACCTACTTTTTTAAATCGGAACCGGTAGATTTCGGGATTTTTGAATATTGTTAGAAATCGAAACTTTGGTTCCGATCTGATCGGATGTTCCAGAGTAGTACTGATTCTGTGCAGCCCTCAGCCCTATTACAAATTCTTATAGTAATTTCCCTTGTATCGCATCATAGTTGGTTTTTTTTGAAATGTACTTTTTCTGATAAATTGGACCTTACTTATAAATACGTGCATATAACTTGTCAACTATTTGTTATATATACGTATTTATTTTTTTATGTACATATACGGCTCGGATTTATATGCGCAAAAATTTCCCAAATAATCGCATAAAATATGTATCTGCCGTTTGCTATTTTGCTTGGGGTTCTACAACATAATATAAATTATAATTATAAAAGTTTTAATATATTTTATTCATCTGATAAAACATGGTCAGAATCATATGCATGTTTTTAAAACGTGTTCAGATGATGTTTTGACCATGTCGGATGAACAAAAATGCAAATAGTTTGGGCTGTGGTTTTTAGTTTCAAGTAATTTTATGTTTGGCCATTTTCGGCTTATCGATATTTGTCAATTGTTTATTCACAATCCCAGGGCACATATCGATATTCCCAGGGGATATCGATGCGATATCGGCTGAAATGCGATATTGTTACAATAGAACATATATTTGATTTGCGAGGTGACCTCGGATTTGAGGCCGAAAGTTAATAAAAATTGATTAGTTGTAAAATATTGCGTAAAATTCAATTTAAAATTCAATTTATAAAATAAAAAAAAAACGTAAAATTCAATTTATGCAATAAATTCAAATATATCAACCAGCAATCACCACTGAATTTTCGGGATTTTCCGATAATGGATCATTACGCAAGTTCCAAATCGCAAGTACGCTTGCAGGCGGAAAGTGAATCGAAGCGATTGTTGTTGCCGCCATGGCCAGACCACCAGAATGCCTTAAATTGGCAAACTGAATTTTCATCCAAATTTGAAATTTGAAAGGAATGGGCTTGGACTCGCCTATCACTTTCCCTCAGACTTGGCGTACCACCAGCGACGCAGGTGCCGGCGCCCGTTGCCCACGGATTTGGGCAGATTGCAACGCTAAAATTAATTTTGGCATTTTGTCCTGCAAATTTAATTCAAATTTACTCTCTGTTTCCCGGGCTTATCACGGGCAGCAATGCCAGCAGTCAAAGCCGAAATCAACACCACCAGACACAGGACAATGCTCACCAGTTTGACCATTGTGTTGGATCAAAAAATTTTATTTTTTGTTGAAATTGAAGGGTTTTTTGAGAAAAAATGCTTTTTTTTGAACCTTGGCTAACCTCTTAAATACTGCAATTATAACACCAAAATCTATGTCCCAAATTTTCCATGTATTAATTTTAATTTTTTGTGTTCAGTTAGTAAGCAATCACCCACGTATTTACAAATAATGAGCAAAAAGTGAGAAATTAGTTGAAAATGGCCGATAACAAGATATCAACATGACTATGATTAAAAGCTTTTGATCAGAAATTAAAAAAATATTTTATGGATGAAAAAATGCGTCCAAAAAACAAATTTGAATCCGTCAAAATGGCAAAACTGGCGAGCATTGTCCTGGTTCTGGTTGAGTTGGTTGCAGCTTTGACTGATGGCATTGATGCCCGTGATAAGCCCGGGAAACAGAGGGTAAATTTGCAATATTTAAAAATGGACAAAATGCCAATATTTCAATTTTAGCGTTGCAATCTGTCCAAGGTTGTTGGCAACGGACACTGACATCTGCATCGCTGGTGGTACGCCAAATCGGAGGGAAAGTGCAAGGCGAGTTCAGTCATTTCGAATTTAAATTTGGCGCCGAAATTTGTCAATTTAAGCAATTTTGGTGGTCTGGAAGTGTCGCTGATGTTACGCCAAATCGGAGGGAAAATGTGCAATAAATGACAACCAATTCTTTTCGCTGGCCGCCTACAAGCGTGCTTGCGAGGTGAAATTCTCCGAATGATGACATACATATCAGAAATCCCGAAAATTGATCTTTCAGCGATGATTCCGGCTTGATGAGTCAGGAAGTAAAAAATGGACAGAGTGAACCACCCAATAAATGATGATGATAAATATATGTAACGCTAAATTATTACATAAATTGGATTTTCCCAGCCTTTTGCAATGATTAATAAATTTTTTTAATTTCAGACACCACTTTATTTTTTAAATTACATTATAAACCTTTATTTTGATATATTATAATTATTTTTTGTTAAATCAATTCGGATACCAAATTTATTTTTTTTTACTTGCCTCGATATCCAATAAAGTTGCATTTTTCTGTACTCATTAATAAGTTTTTCTATATACATACCAAGTAAACTATGGAAAAATCCACGTGTGTATGAGTATACGAATAAATTACAAACAAACTGATTCACTCCATTAAAATACATTTTGGTTACCATTTCCAAGCGCCAACATCACCCTGCTTATATTTTAAGATATTTCTATTTTTCGAAATTCGGTAAAAAAGCTTCAAAAATTTTCGAAAATATCGAGAAAAATTTCAGAAAACTTCAAACTTTTTGGAACAATAAAAATTTTTTAAGATAGAGCTTAAATTCTGCACAATGACTTTTGGTGCTTTTGGCCTAACAAGCTTAGAAAAAAATTTCGGCCAGATGACCCATTTGCGGTTTTTAACGCCTTAGCACCTCTCGTTGAAAATGTATTTGATTATTTGTGTAAACATTCCTCTTCAACCGTATATAACCATAGTGAAATTTAACAAGTTGATAATGAGATGATTATATGATCAGTTGTTTGTGCTTTGATCAATGCATCCATGGTTCGGGATTATTAGATCTGCTTAGCAAGCACCCAGTTCCAGTAACTATCACCACCACCTTTGCCCGTCACCGTCATTCCTGAAAATGTATACATACTAGGTAAAAAACAGCAATAACGCATTGCTGTTTTTTACCTAGTATGTTGGAAATATTTGATTATTTGTCGCGATGACGAGCTAACCAAAGTTCCGGTAACTATCTACTGTGATCACCGCGGAGGGTCGGACCGNGTGTCGTTAGTAAAAAAAGTGCAAATGACCTAGAAAAGGGACGGATAATCCGCTGCCTATGAATAGATGATACTACGAAATGACTAAAGGTGCAGAACGATTAAAAAGCGACAATTTTAGCAAGAATAATTAAATAAATTATTTAAAAAATATTTAAAAATGATTTAAGGTAATGCAGTTTGTAACCCCCCTTTTTTGAAAAAAAATCGATGACCCAAAAATGGCCCAAAAGCACATATCCTAGGGTCAGTTTTTGACGCTTAACCCGATGCCGACGTCCATTTTTGACGTAACGCGTCATCTGACGCAACTTTTTGACGTGATGTCAATTTTTCAAAATTTTTTTCCATTTTTATTGAACAAATGACTTCTCTGGGGTAGTTTTTGATGCTGAATTCATTTTGACGCCCATTTTTTTCCAATAGAATTCATTTAGCTTTGATAAACAATTATTTTTCTCGAAAAAATAGAACAATCAATTACAAGATGAAAAATCAAAGGTATGATAAAATCTTATGATTTTTATAAGAATAATATATGTTGATGCTCGCCATGCTGAGAATAAAAAAAATTTGGTGGGGCATAAACTACACAAGTACCTTTTTACGTATTGCGTCTTCTTTTACGCCGATATCAAAAAAGCCAAAAATTAAATGGACTTAAAAACTCTTTCCAGGGGTACCTTTGATATCGAATCTGATTCTGACAACTAAATGGCGTAATGCGTCATTTGACGCCATTTTTGGCGTTGACGTCAAACATTTTTTTTTCATAAAATCATCTCAAAAAGAAATTTTTATGTAATCTATATGATAAATTTCCAAAAAAGGACATTTTTGGGTCATCGATTTTTTTTCAAAAAAGGGGGGTTACAAACTGCATTACCTTAAATTATTTTTAAATATTTTTTAAATATTTTATTTAATTATTCTTGCTAAAATTGTCGCTTTTTAATCGTTCTGCACCTTTAGTCATTTCGTAGTATCATCTATTCATAGGCAGCGGATTATCCGTCCCTTTTCTAGGTCATTTGCACTTTTTTTACTAACGACACACCATTTGCACTTTTTTACTAACGACTCAGCACCGATCGGGATCGGGAACACCAATTCATTACAGTTACAGAATAATACCGAATGATTCCTATTTTTCGTTTTGGTCGGATACCGACCGAAAATTGCTAATTCATTACGGATTGCGAATTCGTTCAATATTCCACACGGAACCGTGTCGAACAATACTATTGTATATCGTTGGGTCTTCCCATTATTTCATAGGCCTTGGAGTGTTCATAAATTTCATGGCCTGCAAAATTTTTTGAAATTGGAAAGTTGAAAAATGTTTTATGAAAAAAACCAGTAAAATTTTTAATATTTTTTAATTTTATAAAAGAATTTTTTGCTAATTAAAATTTTTAAATTTTTAAAAATTTTTAGGCTTAAAAAGGCTGGTTCCGACCGTTTCCGGTTCCGGTTAAAAATCTGGTTCCGGTTCCGGGTTCCGGTTTTGCTGGTTCCAGTCAGTTCCGGTTCCGGTTTTTGTGAAAAGTTCCGGTTCCCAGCAAAAACCCTAGCAAAAACTCGGATCTGGACTAGGAAAACCGGAATCGGAACCGAAACCAGATTTTCGACCGGTGCCGGGACTGACCGGGACAAGCCTTTAGTCAAAAAATATTTTGTTAAACAATTTTTTAAACAAAAATATATCAAATATTTTTCATAGCAAATGAGATTTTTAAAGGCTGAATTATTTTTCGAATTTCATCAAATTTTAGCAAACAAAATCCATTGATTTTTAGCAAACAAAATATATTAAAAAAATAAGATTTCTTTTTAGTTTACAGCATCTCTTTATGCCATTTTTAAAATACCTAATTTTGAAAAATATTAATTTTTTCTTACAACAAAAATTTGGAATATTGCACCTTCTTCTATAAAAAACTAAGAAAGGGCCTTCCGAAAGATCTACTGATAGGGTACTTCTGGAGTTTGTTTCTCCTTTTTACTCCCTCTCCTCCCCTCCTCCCAAAAATTTTCTTCCCCGTAAATTCTTCTAAAAACTTCTTTCAACTTTTGCATTCCTTTTTGACCTGAATCTGATTCCGACGACAATTTTGATGTAAAATATTTTAAGGAATTTTTTGATGTCAGCGTCAAAAAACGTTAGTTGCCGCATTTCGTCAAGGACGTCAAAATCGGATTAAGCGTCAAAAATTACTCTATGAAGCATACAGTAATTTACAGGGAAAATTTTTTTAGCGACCAGGGATAAAAAACGAAAATTAACTCTACAGAATGCAAAAATTTTCCTAAAAATTTTGGAAAAATTATTATTAGGGATGTAATTTCGCCAAAAAATTCTCCTTAGGTGGCTCTGAAAACCGGGATAGGAATTTCTCGGTTTTTGAAAACCGGGACCGGCACTCTGGTCCCGGGATGACCAGGAATCCCGGACCAGTCCCAGTTCTGCTCAACCCTAATATATATATAGTAGCCTGAAATTGAATCGAATTGTGCTTTTTCTCTGCCGCTGGCAGATTCGGTTAGTAGGTTATTAGTCAAATTCAATTCCGTTGAAGGCTTCTATTTCGACTACAACATATATCACGTGAAGTGGATGTCTGAATCAGCCTTAAAAACGTAAACTCTCTATTACAAGAGATCAACAAATCAAAATTAGAGGGATACATCCTAAGTAATGCCTGAAATATGCAAAATACAAAATAAGGAACTTCCAATTTTGAATTTGGTAGGCTATATCCATCAAGGATTTCTGAAAACTATAAAATTAGTATAGTAAGGGTAAAACTCCTGATAATTTTCAATCTTTTTTAGATCCTTGATTTTATGACCTGGAAATATGTTACGTTAATTAATATTATCCGTCTATATTTTCTTTTTCTCTCTTCACGCACTTTTCTGGGTCAAATTACAATAAGAAATTCGTTTCAAAAATGGATGGCTCAAAGCGTTTTTCAACAGTTATTATTGCTATCGTATATTTTTTTATATAAATTGGTCTAGTTTTTATAAAATTG
>LDKF01000286.1:58825-96471 GCA_001026735.1 Rotylenchulus reniformis | reverse complement strand
AAAAAAAGATGCCATTTTCTTGTATTTAGGGTTTTCAAGGGCGTAGAATCCAATTCTAAGTCAGAATTGAGCTATCATCACATTGACACGAGTTTCACGTGATATCACGTTACGTCTAAAATATTTAAAAAAATTTGATTTAGATAACATGAAACTAGCCTTCTAGGGGTAGTTTTTGATGTTGAATCCGAATCTGATAACATTTGACATATAATCAAGTTAAGAAATTATTTGGTAAAAAATCAATGATTTGATAAAATTTTAGATTAGCCCTATTATATGTCAAATGATGGTGGCAAAGTGACGTTAGCTCAATTCTGACGTCAGAATTAAATTAGACATTCTTGAAAATTCTTTAATACAGGAAATTTAACTTTTTGAGAAATTATTTTTGACCCAAAAAGGGTAGGGGGCGTAACAAAACACCCAGCAGCAGTCTATGCAAATTTGAAAAAAAGAAAAATTTGCTTTTTAGCCACTAACATCTCAACTGTAATTCATGATGGATCAAAGCAGTGTCAAAAAGTCCACAGACGAGAAGAATTGCTACAACTCCACGAGTCCATGGGTAATCGTTGTGCCGACGGTCGAAAATTGCGACAGTCAGGTATGTATTGGGTCAATTTTTTAGCACAAAATTTCTTAGTATTTTGATGAAAAAATTTATAACATTCCATTTTTGCACTCTTCGCTGAAATGACTTATTAGCACCGTTATAATCGGTCGTTAAAAAAGTGGCCAGTCTGGCCAAAAACTTTTTTGGTAAACTTGCTAGGCCAAAGATATAAAAAGCCATTGTGCAGAATTTCTTGCTATATCGAGATATTTATAATTTTAGAAATTCGGTCAACAAGTTCGAAATATCCCTTAAAACCCATTTTTAGTATTTTTATTTCAGTTTTTAAGTTTTTGCAGACTGGCCACATTAACCACTTTTTAATTTTTATTTTTAATTTTTGGAAATTCGGTCAATGTGTTCGAAATATCCCCTAAAACCCCTATTTTTGGTATTTTAGTTTTTTTAGTTTTTGGTCTGACTGGCTACATTTGCCACTTTTTTAGCGCCCCGATTGGTTATTTTTTAACGACATAGCACCATCATAATCATATATAATATTATTATTTCATTAACATATCGCTTTATTTTCATTTTTCTAAGAAACAGAAGGAAGGGAATGGAGAGAAAGATGATGAAAATGAAGAGAAGCGGATACAGGAAGAAATATTGCAGCGGATGAAGCAATTGGAAGTGATAGGAGTGAGAAAAGAAGAAGCACTGAAGAAGAAACTTCATTACTACCTCATCTCTATCGTCGTCATTTTTCTTCTCATCACATCCATCTTGTTCGTGGTGGAGAAGAAACGCTGGGATGAAGCCGAAAATCGGATGAAGTGGCTGGAGGCAGATGCAAAATGGAAGGAAGAAGAAATGGAAATGCAGGAGTGGAAGGTTGTACGACATTTATAGCCCCGACATTTGCGGCTCTCGCTATAATTCAGTTCAAATTAACCTAGAGAAATGATGACAAAAGGTAGAGCAAAAAAAAAATTAGTTAAAAAATGAGTTTAATTTCTTTCCAATTGGACAACTAGAAAGAGAGTTATGGCCAAAACAATTTTTTTGGCCAAATTATCAGTATTTTGGCCATAACTTTTTCTTTATTTTCTGACAGGAAATTCATTTTTCTACCTTTTATTTGAACCTTGTTATAGTAGTGAATGGGCCGAAAGTATCGGGGCCCCAAATGTCGGCATACCAATTATGGTTAAGATTGAAAATCGGATGAAGCAATTGGGAGAAGAAGGAAAGAAGAAGGAAGTAGAAATGGAAAAGTGGAAGGATGAGGTGGAAAAGCGGATTATGAAGCAATTGGAAGAGGAAGTGAAGCGAAAGGATGAGAAGGAAAAAATGACGAAGAAGGCATTGGAAGACGGAGGAGGAAAGGGGAAGGAACAAGAGTTGGAAGTGAGGTTAGTATTAGTAGAAGGTTGCTCTGGTATTGGTCGCGGTGCTAGGACGTTAAAAAAGTGCCAAATGCGAAAAACTTTTTTAAGACTTGCTAGGCAGAAAGTACAAAAAAGCCATTGTGCAGAATTTTATGCACGATCTTCTGATATTTTTAATTTTTTGAATCCCCTAAAAACCGTATTTTACATTATTTCGGAATTTTTCTGTCCATTTTCGAAAAATTAAAAATACCGTAGGATAGGGCATAAAAATCTGCATAATGGCTTGTATACTTTCGGTCTAGCAAGTTTTAAAAAAAGAATTCGGGCAATTTTGAATTTGGCATTATTTTTAACGCTCTAGCACCATTGGGCACGTCGGCGCTAGTTGCTAAGTGTTATTTTTTGGGACTCTAACCTTTTTTGAGTTCCGGGACTCAAATTAATTTATTTTCATTATTACTAATCAATATTTTACTTTTTTAAAAAATGCATCGAAGATCGAATAAATTTTTCCATTTATTGGTATGTTGCCCGTACTTCATACGGGCAGAAATATTTATTTTTATGTGTTGCCCGTACTTCATACGGGCCGAAATATTTATTTTTGTGTGTTGCCCGTACTTCATACGGGCCGTAATATTTATTCGACGCATTTTTTAAATTTATTGCATGTAAATTACATTGTTGGGCCATAAACAATGGTGAAAAATGATTTTGAGCACTGGGACCCAAAAAATGTTAAGAGACTCAAAAAAATTTAGAGTCCCAAAAAGTAACACTTTGCAACTAGCGCCGGCACGTCTTTAGTAACTCAATGCAATTCAACTTGCCCTATAAATTTGCTTGAATAGGTCCATTATGAAGGTTATGGCCAAAATACAGGGGATATTGTGATTTTGGCAAAAAATCAATTTGTAAACATAAATTTCCATATAACAGACCAATTTGAACAAGTGATGGTTCATTTTATAGCAAATTTTTTACAAATTTTTTTTACCTTATACAAATATAAAGATAGAAGAGATTTTTTTGAGGGGGGGGAAGGGAGAAGGGGAAATTTTGCAACTCATTCATCTTTATCAGGGCCAAGGACAAGAATGCATCGGATGATGTGTGGACATTAGAAGACCGTGTGCTCTATCGCTGGAAGGAATGGAGGCTGATTTGGGCAGGCGAAAATTCATTGTATATTTGGTGCAATTCTGTTGCCATAAAATTGAGGTATATATCAGGGATGGATTAATCTTAATGCGATTTTTAGGTTCTAAAAGTTTCTTAAAATACTTATTATGACAGATTATTTTTAAAGAAATCTCAGGTAATAAAATATAAACTATATAGTACTCCAAAAACTTTTTTTCTAAGCTTGATATAGGCCGAAACTTTAAAAAGCTTGGCCAAAAATTTGAATTTTATCGAAGGCAAGAAGAGTTTATTTCCATAACCTTGAAACTGTGAAATTCAGAAATTTGTGAATTCAAAAAATTTTGAAAAACAGGCTTATAAAAGTTTACATGAACTTATTGGACTATGATTTTCTTACGCGTGAGAATGACTTTTAAATGATTTGTTGTTTGTTTCTTTCTCCTCTATTTACTTATTTTTTCTGTACTATTTTACAATGAGGAATTCGCTCCAAGAAATCATTAGAAAAGGCATTTCTATCGAGAGACTATTTTATTTTATTTTTATATTTTAAACATAATTCCGAGGGAGGTTTCGCCTTCTTCATGAACGGTCAGCTGGGCTGGATGTACAATTATGGCCGTTCTCCGGTTTACAACTCCGACAATGCAAGCAATCGTGCGGCATTCATCGACGAATTGCGCAAAGCAAAGAAAACGGTCCCCTCCGGCGAGCAGATGGTACTAATTATACAATAACCAGAGTGACTAAACGACTGATGACTGAGGACCAGGGACATCGTAGCAATTTCTCCCTCCAATCGAAAAATTATTTTTTTCAAGTAATCGGATGAGAAAAGTGACTAAATTATCTAAAAATTTAAAAGAATTTTTTCACCAATTTTTTAAAGAAATTCACCTAAAATTTCAAAAAATTTCTCAGGCGATCTCGATAGGGGAAGCCTTTTATATAACAAAATTTTCAAAATTTTTTAAAGATGGGTGCATAAAATTGAGCATTTTTCGCAAAAACACATCTCGAAATCCGC
The DNA here is from genome assembly GCA_001026735.1 of Rotylenchulus reniformis. Classification (NCBI taxonomy): domain Eukaryota; kingdom Metazoa; phylum Nematoda; class Chromadorea; order Rhabditida; family Hoplolaimidae; genus Rotylenchulus; species Rotylenchulus reniformis. Next base: position 92,348 of record LDKF01000286.1, on the reverse strand, counting down.
AACTTAATAACCATGAAATTTCCGCAATCAACAATTCCAGCCCCCGAGTAAACTTTTTCTAAATTGGATATGCTTTTTGTCTTAAGCTCATTTTGAAAAGAAGGGTTTTTAAATATTTTTTGGCTTGTCCATTTTGTTATCCATTCAGACAAAGACTGTTCTATCTGTTCCGCGCGAATCGCAGACAATCCAATTCGGCAAGTGGAATCTGGCGTCGATAAAGACTGGGATACTGATGATCAGCCACCAGGAATGTCCCGGACAAAAGCTGGCCATAAAGGAGGGTTGGCCAGGATTGATGTACGAGTGGAATGTGTACAAGCAACAATTCACTGTCTACACGGAAGATTTGGAGTTCCAAAACATTTAATTTTTTCGTGGAACTTGTAGCCGTGGCGCGACATTTGGGGATCCCGACAATTATGGACAATTTGTTATATATCTCAGCTCAAACGCAACATAAAAACATGTTTGTAATCAAAAAAGGAGCAAAAAATTAGCTACAAAATAAGCCGAAGCTCATACGAATTGGCCCACTGTGAAAAAATTTTAGGCCAAAATACTCTGAATTCGGCCAATAATTGTATTTTGGCCTAAATTTTTTTCACAATGGACCGATTCGGATGAGCTTTGGATTATTTTGTAGCTAATTTTGTGCTCCATTTTTTGATTAAAAAATTTTTTTATGTTGCATTTGAGCTGAGATATATAACAAATTGTCCCCAAATATCGGGTATTTCTCAGACCGCCCATAGGCCCAAGTCTTTAAATACCCCTTCGATTGCTTATTCATCATGTTTAATTTGTTAATTTTATGTTCAACTTGATTATTTCATGTTAAGTTTATCTCCATTTTAAAATTAATAAATCCAATTAACCCATTTTTGAATTTATTTTTAATAAATATTTTTTCTATACATCGTGGCTTCAAATTTGGGAAATGTATCAAGTCGAGGTTTTTTTATTACGGTTGGGGAGAGCAAGAGCACCTTCTCGAAGGGGCATGTTTCGGCGGACCAGCAGTTAGGGCCGCCGAAAAATTTTTGCATTTTTTTAGTCCATTTTCTTATGAAAATTTTTTGAGGCTTATGGAGAAATTTCCTGGTATTATTGGGGGAGCCAGCGGAGCCGCCGGAGAAAAATTTTGCAATTTATGGATGCTGAACACGCCAAATAAATATTTTCAAAAATGATCAATTTTATTAAGGAAGATGCTTGAAAATTGCCGAACGACTCAGCACGGATATAATTATACTTTAGAGCTGCCATGCTGATAATTTTCTTCGAATTTCTTAGCCTTTTCAGATTCGTCTGTTTTTCTTTCTGCAGATATCAATCATCCTGATCTTTTTGCCGCAAATACTTTTCTACAGATTTGTGTTTTGGCATCATTCTTCTGGGAGATGGAATACTGATGACTAGGAACGGATTTTTAGTTGTTATAATTTCCCCGAATATTAATTATTTTAGTTTTTTTACCCCAAAATCTTTGCTAAAAGCTAAAAAAGGCCATAATAGTTTTTTATAGTTTTTTATAATCATTTTTAAAATGGCTTAAAATCACCTAAAAATCATTTATAAGTCTCAAAGCCATTTTTTAAAAGAAATTATAAAATAGTTTACTATCTGAAATTCCTACTGATGACGTTGATACGATTCCTAACCGATCCTTGTTTAGTGCTCCTTAGAATTTTGAAACATATTTTCACGCTTATCCTCCATTTCCTGTGAATGATTATTTTTTAAATATTTCTTATAAAATAAATAACTTCTAAGCATAAAATCTAATTTTTTTACAATTAATAAATTATATCTTCAGATTTGGTAAAAATCCTAGCTGGAAAATCCAAACAATAAAACCAGATGAATTTTAATTTATGGTCTTCATAATTTTTTTCATTCTTTAAAAGGCAGACAAAAATAACTCGGTTTCCTTTCCTATAAAAATTTCTTGCTTAAAATCCCTGTTTTTAACTTTAAAATTCTACTTTTGTTTTTAATAAAATCGAATACCGTAAAACCTATATTAGAAGTTGGTGACTTCGGAATATTAATTTTGGTAATATATGTACTTATTAGCAGGGCCCGGATAGTTATGCAAATGCATATTTTTTCCTGATATCAGAACGACGTAATAACCACCAAAAACGCATTTTCCACTTGATTAGAACCTTCTAGGATGACTTTTAATTTGCATATTTTGCAATTTTGGAGCATATTGCATATTTGCATATTTTGGTGCATATTTTGGCATTTTCGAGCATATTTTGTGCATATTTTGCAATTTTTGGTCAAAATTTCATAATTTTTATATTTTTTTTTGGCATTTTGACCATATTTTTTGAATTTTCAGAAATTTTTGGCATTTTATACAAATTTTGAAAATTTTTAGGCATTTCGTGTTTACTTTAGAATTTTTCAGCATTTCGTCTAATTTGTTAATTTTAGTCATTTCGTGTCTATAATTTTCCGATTTTCAGCTTTTTCATGACATTTTCAAATTTGAGGAGTGAAAATCCACAAAATGAATGTTTATTCGTCAAAATGATTTGTTTTCTTGTAGAAATAATTATTTTTTGCGTTTTTTAAATAAATTTTAAACATATTTTATATAAAATTTGGTCAATTTTAATGCATATTTTGGTGCATATTTCGGCTTTTTTGAGCATATTTTATGCGCATATTTTGCCAAATTATAATGCAAACTATCCGGGCCCTGCTTATTAGGATCGGAAATCGCAATCGAAGTTGTATGTTGAAAAAATACCCTGAAGCAAAATGCTTCCCTGAATGCAATAAATGCAAATTTTTTATTTAAACGAAGAATGATCGGTTGTGAGCTTGTGAGGTCAGCAACAGCACAGAACGGGCATATGATATACGTTAGAAAATATTATTTGCCCATCCTCATTATATAGTAGTAGTTGAATGGTTCTGATCGGCTCGCCATGTTTCCTCTCATGAGATGATTTCTTATCATAATAAATTCTGCAAACACTAATTGATCCCCTTGTTTTATGGCATTACCTAAACACCTATCATTCTTTTATAATATGAAAAGTATGATATACGGAAATAGAGGTCGATGGAGCGATTCGAACATGTTTTGGTGCAAAAATGCTTCGATAAACAAAATAGAACAAGCTTACTTGCTAGAGCAAAATTATGATATCAAAAATTTAAGGCCAATTAAACAGAATTCTGCAAATTTTTTTGGCCAAACGGCTATTGTATCGCCGATGACCCATGCTTGAAGCACGCGGATAAAACATTTAAAAATTAATTTTTGCACCAAAACATGTTCGAATCATTCCATCGGCCCGATTTCCGTATTCATTATTATTTTATATATTTTTTCCTATCACTTTGGCAAATGTCTAATTGTGAGTAGCCCTTGTTAAAAGAGGAGCAAACATTTGTATCATTTTTGTATCCGTCAAAAAAGTCTTTATCGTATTTTGCCTCAATCCTTGTGAATGGGGTTAAATTGGGAATTGTGTCATTTGGGCATCCATCATTCATTAATAAAGTTCATACTCATTGGCTAGTTCAGAATTCGTTATCATTATATAGTATTAGGGAGGGCATACAGTTATGCAAATGTTTTTTCATGATAACTACATTAATCACGAAAACGCATTTCCATTTGATAGAAGTGTTTAGATTGAATTTTAATTTGCTTACAAGCTTGCAATTTTTTAGCCAAATGTCTAAATTATGTGTTTAGGCAAGTAGTGATAAAGTATGGATTAATTTTCTTAAGATATAGGTCCCATTTTTTTCTCCGTCCCTCCTAGTAACCTTTATTGGGACTCTAAGTACATTAGGGTATCATAAGTCTAATGCTTATACGTATAAGTCAACGGTAGTATTCTAATGAGTGCTCGGAAATTTCGACTGAGGCCGGAAAATTTAACAGCGGAATTTTCGATAATAACGTAAAAAAATTTGAAAAATAGCTCGAGTTCGGTACGTTTAGCATTGAAACTTTATGAATTTGAATCTGGCCTTCCTACAGACAATGTGACATCACCAATGCAAAAATATTTTTAACCCAACTTTCATAATTTATAATTGAGCTTTTATAGTTTTGTCCAAAAAACAATGAAGCTGACGATTCGGTTATCCCTTTTGCATTGAGGATGTCACATTAGCTGTAGGAAGGCTTTTAACCAATTATACATCACTGCCTACTTTTATACACAAATTTTATTTTATTGTTTTCCTTCCATTAATATGCTTTAATATGCACATTATTTATCAATTTTAGCACAAAATTCACATAATCATTGATAGCTCGAGAATATCTCAGACGAGACAGAAAATGGTGTCAAGACCGGTAGGTGCTTTATACTAGGGTGGCGGAATTCCCCGCGGGGACGGGTCATCGCGGGGACGGGGACTGGCGACCCTCGCGGGGACGGGGACGGGGACAGATTTTCGCGGGGACAAGAAATTTTTCTAAGTCTTTTAATTATTGAAAAAAAAATTTCGAAAAATATTTTTCCGTCATTAAAAATTCATTTGAAATTAATTAAAAATTATAGTTTTTTATTATTAAGCCATTTTCAAATTGTTCGATAAATCAGGGCACTGTGAAAAATTTTCGAGAAATCTTGGGTTTATAAAAATTTTTTAAAATTTTCGAAAAATTTTTTCAAAGATTAAAAAATTTAAAAATTTTCGAAAAAATTTCAAATATCGGTGACTCATAATAATTTTGGATTTTTTTCGAAAATCTAAGGACTATGTTTTGTAAAAATGAAAAAAAAAATTTATTTCAGATGGGAGGGTAGGGGGTCAGTTTGGCGCAGGCCGGTTTGTTCCCACTTTGGGTTGCCGATTTCGAGTTCTCAATTACGCTATAGTTCTGTCGGCGGCCCCGATAGGGGCCGCCGGAGAAAAATTTTCAATATTTTCGAACATTTCTTAAGAAAAATGGTTTAGAAAATTTTATTTTTCCGTCATTTTTTCCCATTTCTCCCAAAATTAATGATCAATTTTGGCCGATTTTCCCATTCTTAGGGGTGCATTTTGTCCCCGTGTCCCCAGTCAAATGTGCTTATGCTCTTAATTTTATATCCAGAATATATTTTTTATATTCAAAAAAAATAAGAAAAAATCACTTTTCCTCAATATATATATATATATATATCCTAATATAAGATGTTTTTTTGGACCATCCTCCTCCGAAACTTCGATAACCTCCTGATAGGGATTTTCTTCTGAAAACCCGATGTTCTCCTGATTTTCAATTCCGGATCCAGGCTTTATTAATGGCATTTTTTGCTTAAAAATACATTTTGCAACTTTATATATACTTCAGTTAATAAAAATAAGCGCATGTGAGCTTGTTATAAATATTCGAATATCAATATGTCTAATCATCTTTCTGCCGCTTTTTGATGGGAGAGAAGGAAGGTCAAAAAAGGAAGTGCGGATAAAGCATAAAGTATGGAAATAAAATAAAAAAGAAAAACATCATATAAAAATGAGAGAACAAACAGAGAATTTGACATAATTTCGCTTTAAAAAATTGATTTTTTAAACGGGTTGAAAGATTTTTTATGGCAAAATTTGTATGGTAGGGTAAAAAACCAGTGCCGAACTTAATCGGACTCTTACTGCAAGTACACTGATTAACTAAGTAAAAATAGGACAATGCACTCATAAATTTTATTTGACAAATCAGCTTCTTCTTAATCAAAGTCCATATTTTTTTGTTAAGTTGTCTGCTTATCGACATTACTTCAAGGAAAACTTTGATCGTATCAGGAATGAACTTAATGCAAGAAATGAGAGAAGGTTGGTTAGTCGCCCAATCATGAATAAGATCGCTGTCATTCATATTTGCACGGACGGCTACCCGTCGACATTTAGGGACCATTTGTTAGACAACGTCCATTCGTAGTGTCCTACTGCAAAAAAAATTATGGCAAAATACAATTATCGGCCAAATTCAGAGTATTTTGACCATAATTTTCATCAATGGACCAATTCAAATAGTCTTAGGCTTATTTTGTAGCTAAATTTTTGCTCTATTTTTTGCTCACAAAAATTGTTTCTATCTTTCGTTTAAGCCGAGATATAATAAATGTTCCCCAAATGTCGCGCCACGATTTGGATTGCAAAATGTTTGTTCCCAACCATTGTAAATAGATTAAGACCTAATTCTTGATGTGAACAGTGTATAAATTAATTTTCAAACAAATCGGTACATATACAATTACATTCCCAATCTTTGAAATTACCCAAGATATTATTATCAATAATTTGACCAATTTAGAATTGAGTTCAATATTCACGTAAAATAACATTTTTTCGATAAATATTTCAAACAATGGATGTACTAAAATGGTACCCATAAAAAATTACTGTAAATAGTGAATACAATGTATATTCTCTGCTAAGGTGATCATTTTTACATATATATTTTTTTGAAAATTTGGGGATGTATGTATACTGTATTAGCACCAATAAATCTAAAACCATTTGAAATGGTCCACTATAAACAAAGTTATAGACAATAATACAATGCCCGAAAACAAAAGATTATTTTGCTATACTTTCATAATGGCCGTGTCTTCATAAGCTCATTCTCATTAGTAGCTAATTTTATTTGCTCCATTTTCCACATCGATAACATTTTTTTCGATAACATAGCAATGTTTGCAACGATCCACCTTTCTAAAGAATAATCTGATTCTGATCTTATTTATCCAAGACCGAATCATCTAAAATAATCTGATTCCTTATCTATAACATTCGAATTGGGCTGCTGTAAAAGGTGCTATGTCATTAGTTAAAAACTGCCATGATGGGCTTTAGTCATAACCCAAAGGCTTCTCCAATTTTTTTTATTAAAGCTTGCTAGGCCAAAACTTCCAGTACAAAGTTGTGCAGAATTTTATGCTCTATCTTCTATCTTTTAGTTTTTTGAAATTCTGATTAAAAAATTCGAAATATCCCCTAAAAATCTTAGTTTTCGACATTTTCGAAAATTTTCAAATTTTTGGTCGAATTTCAAAACTAAAAACACCAGAAGATAGAGCATAAAATTTTGCAGAACTTTATCGCTAGAAATTTTGGCCTAGCAAGCTTCAAAAAAAATTTTGGAGAAGCTTTTGGATTATGACGGTTTTTTAACTAATGCCCATTATGGCGGCTTTTGGCTAATGACCCAGCACCGCTTGAAATAGGGACATATTTCTGCTTAAATGGATTTTAGCTCATTCGAAAATTTTCAACATTGTTAATAGGTCTCTAATTTCTAGAAAAAAAATTTCCTAGGTACACAATTGATCGAAAATTAAAAATTTTTTAGCCCTAAGATTTCTCGAAAATTTTTAAAAGGTATTTTTATTTATCGAAAAAATTCTTTAATCGAATAGTGTCTTATCTATAATGAAAAAATTACTTGATTTAAAATGCTGAATTTTCATTAACGGAAAAAAAATTCTCGAAATTTTTTCGAAAATTCCAGGACTTAGAACCCCGCGGGGACAAAAAAAATCTGTCCCCTGTCCCCGTCCCCGCGAGGGTCGCCAGCCCCCGTCCCCGCGGGGATTAAATCAACTCTATGTTGAACTCATCTTTGTAAATATTTTACCATTTTATCTTGCAATTTACATGTACTTTTTTTACAGACCCACCGCCCCAGAGGTCTTTAAAGCAGTCGGAAATGCGTGGCGAACTCTGTCGCGAGAGGATCTTGAGCATTGGAAGAAGCGCGCTGCAAATGACAAGCAGCGCTATGAACGCGAGGTCTGTTTTTAATGACATGCTGTGCAGAAATAGATCATGAGCATAACCGCAACAACAGGATTTGATGGGTGCTAAGAGGAAAAAAGTGCCAATTACATAGAAAATTTTCCGAACTCTCTTGAAAAAATCAAATTGTTCAAAAACTCAACTTTTCGATAAATTCAAAATTTTTAAAAAAATTCCTAAAATTAAAACTAAAAGATAGAATCTAAAATTATGTGGATTTTTCTCCTTTTTAATTTTTGGTCTAACCTTAATTTAAACAGTTTTAGGTTAATATTTTGAATTTTTAAAGCTCTAGCACCTTTTGCTCTCATTCTTAAGAAAGAAGCTCGGCTGAATGCCCTTCGCGTTGTCGAATTACCCTTCTTCGATCAGATCAAGGTGAAGTTGGCATCAAAGATAGGCTTAGGAATATAATTTTTTGGTATTCGGGTTAAGAAAAAATCTTATTATTTTGAAATGATTGATCTGGATTTGAAAACCCCCGGTTTTTTAAAATTGATCCAGCGTCCAGATTCAGGCATTTTTAAAATCTGGATTTTTCCGGACCTGGGTTTTTCTGGATAATATAAAAAGATTATTGGGCGTAAAAAGCCACTAAATAGCTTCAAAAAGAATCTAATCCGAGTTGATTGGTCCAAAAAATTAAAATAGCTTCAAAAAATCTAATCCGAGGTGATTGGTCCAAAAAAATTTATGGCAAAAATTATCAAAATAATTTTGTATTTTCACCATAATTTTTTCCCAGTTGACTAAATTAATGGGCTTTAGCTCATTTTGTAGCTAATTCAATGTTTTGACTTTTGACATAAATCTCTAGATTTCGATTGAACTGGTAGCGTAATCGGGAGCCGATCAGTTGGGCAGTGATCATTTGGGCAGTGATCAGTTGGGCAGTGATCATTTGGGCAGTNTTTTAAATAAATCATAAGCTTTAGTCATTAGAATCGGGAAATCATACTTGATTTCAAAGTCAAAGTGAAATGTGAAATGGACAATAGAATTCAAAAATTTTGAAAATTTCTGAAATTTTGAAAAATCCGAGCCCTATAAGAATTTGCCAAAAAAAATTTTTATTTACTGCCCAACTGATCACTGCCCAAATGATCACTGCCCAACTGATCGCTGCCCAACTGATCACTGCCCAAATGATCACTGCCCAACTGATAGGGTGCCGCGTAATCTACTAATCCCCCAGGCAGTGTGTCCGAAATCGTGGCGCGACTTTTGCGGACCGTGTTATAACTCGGCTCAATCGTAACCTATAGAAACCATCCTGATATCAAAAAATAGAGCAAAAAATTAGCTACAAAATAAGCCTAAAATCATTTAAATTAGTCCATTATGAAAAAAGTTATAGGCAAAATAAATTTTGTGGCCAAATTCACAGTATTTTGGCCATGGCCATTACTTTGTTTATAGTGAACTAAATCGAGCGTGCGTAGGCTTATTTTCTAGCTAATTTTTTACTTTATTTTTTGACATCAAAAAAAATTTTATTTAAATTTCTTTTAACCAACATAAATCAAATTTATTACGAAATGTCCGCAAATGTCGGGTCCGCAAAAGTCGGATAGCCGTCTGAATTCAGGATTTTTAAATTTCTGATCTGTAATTTCCGGGGGAACTGGAGCGGATTGCCAGGAAATTTTCAACTGGATTTTTTAATATTTGCATGTATGATTAAAATATAATTAGACAATTTCTCTTGGAATTTTATCACAGCAACCCTGAATAATCTTTTCTTTCGGCATTCCTGCAAATATGTATTTAGAATTAAAATTGAATTTCATATCCACTATGTTGGAAGCTTGAAAATTGGGTTTTTTGATAAGCACATGCCTTAATCAAAAAAATATATAAACTTTATTCTTATACTTGTTAATACAGGTAATTGTGCCGAAGACCGAATTGCCCGCCTGCCCGCGTGGGGGACGCTTCAAGTTTCAATTCGAATTGTCGTGCATGGACATGATCAGGTTGCGGCTCTATAGCAAGGATCAACCGTTGCAACGCTACGAGTTGCAATTGCGCGTGTTCCTGCTAAATACCACAAAAGAGCAACAGGACTCGTTCCCGCCCAAATCCGTGGTCCGCCTGGACGATATGAAAATCAAAAGTCGATTGGTAATCCGAAACTTTGAAGACAAACTATATACTAATTTATGGCCGGTTTTCATATAAAAACTTATTCGGTTTACCTTGTAAAAGTACCATAATCGATTTTTTTAAAAAATATTTTTTTGAGATTTTGCTTAGAAACTCTAAAACTTTTTATATAAAAGATTATGCCTGTATTTGCAAATTGATGTTTTAGTTAGCAAAGTTAAAATGAATTTCTTGGAAATTAAAAGTAAAATGAATGGTTTCAGAAAACATGTTTTATTCCGTGCTGACATGTGAGTCATTTCACATTTCAGCCTAAATTGCAAAAATGGGCGCTTCAGCCTAAAGTGCAAAAATAACATAACGGTCCCATAAATCTTTTTTGTTAGACCCGTTAGACCAAAAGTATAAAAGGAAAAGCTGTGCAGAAATTCATGCTGATTGTGATGGTATATTTTTTTCGAAATTTCGACAAAAATGTCGAAATTTTTCGGAAAAATTCGAATTTGTGATATTTTCGACTTTTTCGACATTTTTGTCGGAATTTCGAAAAAAATTATACCATCAGAATCAGCATGAATTTCTGCACAACTTTTCCTTTTATACATTTGATCTAACCGGTCTAAAAAAGATTTCTGAGACCGTTTATTTTTTTTTGCACTTTAGGCAGAAATGACATAGCACCGTTTTATTCACAGTTTTTCTGCATTTTTATTAAAATTTTTCATATTTTTGTATTATATGATATGAGCTAGGTAGATGTTAAATTGAACTCATTACTACAATAAATAATTTTATTTTCTCTAATAATGAGCAGAAACGCATATCTCGCCCAGTGAACCTGACACCGTACATTCTGAAGGCTTCAAGATATCGGTTTCACCAACTTCAGGTCAGATTAGTCTTTTTCTTTTGAAATTTTACATTTTAACTTAAATTTTAGAGTAATCGTTCTTTGTTCCTTATAAGTTTAGTTTTTTCGAGATTTGTTTTGTTAAACATCAAAGTTAAAGATTAAAATTTAAAAATCTTGTATCCAAAAGTTCCAAAAAAAATTGTATTTTATATTTTTGCCATTGTAAGCTTATAACTAGAAACCAAGGACATGAAGAGCTAAAAGTAGAAAATAAGGACAAATCTAACAAATAAGGGCATTTTAATTTTGTAAGATTAGAATCCCCAACTTTCGGCTGATGTTGAAAATGCATGTACAGGCAACTCGACAATGGACAATTCGACAATGAAAGAAAATTGCAGAGTAAACATTATCTTAGATCTCATTAGACCAAAAGTAAAGTGTGCAGAATTTTTTAGTTTTTCTTCTGATTTTTTTTTGTTTTTTCTCGAACAAAATATTCGAAATTTCAAAAATTTCAATGAAAACCCTATTTTTTGATATTTTCGAAAATTTCGCACTTTTTAAAGTTCTGCACAATTTTGCCTTTTATGCCTTTGGTCTAACGATGTCTAAAATAAAGTTTTCCCTACAATTTCCTTCACTGTCAACTTGTTCGGAATTATATACCGTTAAAATTGTAGAAGAGATAATATGGTTTTATTTTATTTATTTTATTGGAACATTTTTTAGTTCGAAAATAAGCACGACAACCTACCTTGGGCCTTCACGGTCACATTGGTGCGTCGCCTGAATTCGGACATTCTTTTTGATCGGATCCTGGAGCACCCGAAATTTCGACTCTCCTCTGAGGAAACTACGAACAACATCATCCGTCTACTGAATGAATCGAATGAGGATGATGATGATGACCTGCAGATGGAAACGCTGAACATATCGTTATTGGACCCGGTGAGAACTGTGAAGAATTTTTTAAAAATCCCAATGGTTGTCCAGATGGTTGGCCTTTTAAAGGACTTTTTTCTATAATATATTATTATCATCATTACCTTTAAAGGGGCTTTTTCTAGCCTTGCGCTCGGGAAATACAATATAACCTTTGTGTAAAAATTATATTTACATACATCCAACAGTTTCATTGAGGATGTATAAGCTTAATTCATGGGGAAAGTGGCATTATCTATGTTGGGTATTTGGGTTTAAGTTCATGATGTGATTAGGCGCCAAATTCCCGTTTAAACTTTGGTGAAATTTTATCCTCCCAGTTTGTTTTGTGTTTTATTTTTCTTTCGTTATTCATTCCCTGCTTATTCCATAATTGGTATTTATTCGCCCAATAAATATTCTTATTTGATTCTTTATTATTTGGAAAACAATCGTAAATCGATTATTATTTTATTATACACAACAATCTAATACCGTATTCCGTATTGATATTTCATAACGTAATCTAAAAGCTCTAATTTTATGCTTATCCATATTTTAGAAAAGTTAGCAAGAAAGATTATTCGAACAAAATTTGAATTAAAAATAATTATCCTAACTTTAGAATATGCCATCGAAATTAAATTATTTTGAACAATAAGACCACTCTCCAAAATTTGACTACCTTTAAAATATACATCTCTGAGGAGGATGTTTAAAAATAATATTTTAGATAGAACGGTATATGACATTGGCATATGCATTATATCAGTTACTATTTGTAAATAGGGTTGCAGGATTCCCAACGGGGACGGTTACTGTTACTGTCGACCCTCGCGGAGACGGGTACAGATCTTTTTCTGTCCTCGAATTTCAAAAAAAAAATTTTTTCCAACTTTGGTATTTTATATAATGTAACCAATGATTATTTCCCTTCCAATTAAAAAATTTAAAAAAAATCTTTTCTTTCATGAAAAACAATATAGTTAATTCAAGTAATCTCTAACTATATTATAACTTATTAATTTTTAATTCATTTTTTAAATTTATCTTTTTAACCGAATAAGATATGCAGAATATTATGCCAATTTTGTACTAAATCATTTTTCCTTTTAAAATTTTGGTAAAAATCAAGGGAACGTCGGGGGGATATCCACCAAGAAGACTTTCAAGAAGACTTAAAATCGTGTTTTTTCAAGCTTTACCCTGCACCCCATCGGCAATATTCCCCTATTTCTGGGGTTGCCAGTCGGGGGCCAAGCTAACATCCAAGGTTGTTGAAGTTCTTGAAGGTGGTGATGATCGAGAGTTAGTCCGATTTTTCACCATTTGCTTCGCATCACCGCTCGGCTAATGGCTACTCGGTGAAGGGATGTGCTCCTCACGGGCTTGAGTATATGTCTGCACGGCGGTGGGATTCGAACTCACCCAGGATTTGTATCCTGTGTGATAGACCACTACACCACGCTGCCAACCAAAAATTTTAAGGGAAATAAAAATTTTAAAGAAATTCGAGAAAATGGGAAAATTTTTATTTGAAGTTGGCAAGGTTCAATTTTGAATATATGAACAATATTAAAAGGTTGAATATTTAAAAGAAACGACGACCCAACACGACTTTGAACAAATATTAGAAATTTACTACCTAATTAAAGTTTGCCGACGGCCCTGATAGGGGCCGCCGGAGAAATTTTTTTTAAATTCACATACCTATTTTTCAAGAAATTTTGATCATATTTTCTCGATTTTGATAATTTTTCTTGATCAAAAATCCCCTATCCCAAAATTTTTGATCGAGTTTCGCCGATTTCCTCATTCTTAGGGGTGCATTTTGTCACCGTGTCCCCGCGGGGCCCCTATTTATAACCATAAATCGCCAGTTCAAGATCACTTTTAACCTTCCTTTCAGGTTCGGAAAGCATATTAAAGTGATAATTCGCCAAGAAACTAAATTAATTTTATAAACCAAGCAATTTATCCAAATAAGCGACCTGGGATAAATCGACTTTTTTATTAGTATTTCTTAATTTACGTTCAATGAATGCTTAACCCCAATAGAAGATTCAAAATTCCCTTCCACGGGGATTTAGCTTCATTGAAAAGATCGAGAAATGTCTAATTTTTTAAATATGAAGAAAAAATGTTTTGAATTCTAAAGCATGTATGGATAATCACTAATCACACTATTTATTTCCAAATTCAACGCGCCCGTTTTTTCTTTAATTGTAACCTTTTTTAGCTGATGCGGACCCGAATCCGGATCCCGGCCCGGTCGGCGGAGTGCACGCATTTGCAGAGTTTCGACCTGCGCAACTATCTGACGATGTGCGAGAAAAGGGCAACCTGGAAGTGTCCGGTGTGCGATAAGAAGGCCATCTACTCGCGCCTCATTATCGACGAGTGAGTTACTAATAAGCTGCTAATAAACCACCTAGGTAAATCGAAAAAAAATTTCATTTTTGGAATCTTCTGCCATTGGATTTTTATCCGTGATGAGTGATTTCTTCCAAAAATGCTCATGAATAAAGCCCAGTGCTGGGCACTGGCTTTAAATGCTTATGAATAAAGCCCAGTGCTGGGCACTTTTATCTTTCTAGATAAAACGTTATTAGGCAAATTTATGCAGAAAATTTCTTGACCTTTAGTCTTTTATTTTCTAATTTCCTTTATTTTTCAAAATTTTCATAAAAAAATTTTAGTTGAAAATTTATAAAGTTTTCAAAGCAATCGAAAAAAAAGAAAAAAGATTAGGCAAATTTATGTATATATAAACATTAGATATCCAACGCGAATGTAATAGCAATTTTATTCTGCCACTCAATTTCTAGTCATTTTTTACTTTTCAGTTATTTTGAGCCAATATTGAAGAGCGTCGATACCAGGGTGGACAAGGTGGAACTGTTGCGGGACGGCACATGGCGACTATCGCAGGCCAACAATCCGCCGGTGTTATTATCATTAGACTCGAACGAAGAAGCAGTGGAAACCATTGAAAGCGAAGAAGACGGCAACGAGGACAGTGAGCATGACGACGACCAAGACGACAACTTTCTTGAAAATTTACTTCAAGAGATTAGAAAAAATTCAAGAAAAATGACTGGAAACGATGACAAAGATGATGGACATGTTGAAGACGACGATCATAACGATGTAGAGCATGGTGACGGCGACAACCACGAGAACGAGGATGATGATGAAAATGACGACAACAGTAACATTATAATGGTGTCGTCGTCGCCAGCCAAGGATGTCAAAAGCACTGATCAACCGCAACAGCAGGCAGAAGTGAGTTTTAAGTTTTTTAAAAATAAAATTCTTTAGTTTTTATGTTAGCTATTTCAGTGTTTGATCTGGGCTTTAGTTTTATGATATTTTCGCCTCATTCGTTATACGATAAAATTGGCGATAAAATTGGCCATTGAATTGCTTTGAATCCTCGATCTTTCGAAGCGAATCTTTCAGTGAAGTGATAGAGAAAAATAACGGAAAAAGACTACACAGGGAAAAGATGCAAAGAAAAAGTTCATCAAGGAAAACTTCCTCTACGAAAAGTAAAAAAAAATCTATAAATGTCAAAAATTTAAAATATGCAAAAAATATGTACGAAATGCCAAAATGGAGAGAAAAACTGCTTTTTGCCAAAAAATGCCAAAATAGAGAGAAAAAACTGTTTTTTTGCTAAATATATTAGACATCCTACAACTTATAGATAAGCATCGATATCATATAAAAAAAAATAAAATATGCAGAATTTTATACTTAAATCTTTTAGCTTTTTCAAATTTCCGCTAAAAAATTTAAAAAATTTCTTAAAAAACATGATTTTTCGCAGTTTTAGAAAAAATTTTAAAAATTACAATATTCTGGCATCTACAAAAAAGGTTTACGGTTTTGGCGGGATTTTGAGCAGGCAGGATTTGGAATGGTAGCCCTGGCGTCATCGACCCCTTAAATGTCCCTCAAAACTAAAACCTACATAACATGATGTCCACCAGCACAAAATCACACTTCCATTTGTCTATCTGAAAACTGATTTAAAAATCAAATAGTAGAACTTTTACTAAATATATTAGACATCCTACAACTTATAGATCAGCATCGATATCAAACAACCGAAGCGGAAGCCGCAACAGCAAAAGCGTTATCCACGGGTGCGCCAGCGTAAGATTGACTTGATCAGTCTGAGCAGCGATGACGAGGAGGGCGTGGAGGCACTCGCGGAGCCATGGCTAATGGAAGCTGCGGTACAGGAGGAATCCCAAACAGTGCCAACAACACCCAACATAACACTCGGCACAAAGGTTAGAAATTAGGGGATCGTTTTAAAAGAAGGATGACTTAGGGTACAAATTCAATATCTGAACTGGCAAGGAAAAAGGTGCCATAATGGACATCTTAAAAAAGTGCCAAAACTCTCTATGTCCTATAAAAACTTTTTTGTAAAGCTTTGTAGGCCAAACTTTCAGCGATAAAGTTATGCAGAATTTTACTTTACTTTCTGGTATTTAAAAAAAAATCGGCCAAAAAGTTTTGTAATTTTCCCGAAATATCGCAAAATAGGCTATTTTACGAAAATTTCGAACTTTTTAGCCGAATTTCAAAAAAAAATACAAGAAGATAGAGCTAAAATTCAGCACAAAGGCTTTTTATGCTTTTGGCCAAGCAAATTAAAAAAAAAGTTTTCATCCAGATTATAACTCGTGGCTTTTTTAACGTCCCAGCACCTGAGTAGTACCTACTCATAGTCAGCCACTCATCCGTCACTCTCTGTCATTTTGGCACTTTTCGCGAAATGGCTTGGTTTTGTTACCCTTTCGAGGAAACGACCCAACTTCCTTCCCAACCAACTAATAAGCTTTAAGCGTTAAATTATGAAATTTTCAAATTTTCCAGGAGGACACTTTTGTGCTGGTCAATGATCC
Organism: Rotylenchulus reniformis; assembly: GCA_001026735.1. NCBI lineage: Eukaryota > Metazoa > Nematoda > Chromadorea > Rhabditida > Hoplolaimidae > Rotylenchulus > Rotylenchulus reniformis. The sequence goes on along the minus strand of LDKF01000286.1, from coordinate 75,773 downwards.
GAATGATGGTGATGAGCCCGTAGAAATTCCCACGGACGCAGACGGTTTTCTACCATCGGCCACATTTGAACGCGTGTTTCCCGGCGCTTTGGGGCTGAAATATAAAAATCCCGTCACGGGGGCAAACCGCTATGTTTCGTATGTTCTTTGTCTTTTATTTAGCTGACAATAATAATTAATAATGTAATTAACAGATGCAACAAAACCCATTTCTTTCCACCATCCGATGGTTGGCAGGGCAAAGTATTCTCACTCATTCGTCCAAATCCACCACCCCAATAAGGTTATATTTGAAGTTTCACGGTATCTCGATATATTTCGTAGATATTAAGGTGATAAGGAAGAAAAAATCCCAATATACTCTTCCGCAAATTTGCAGAAAATTTAGGTGCTGGGACGTTAAAAAACCTCAACATGCTAAAGTCTAACCAAAAATTTTTTAGAAAAAATATAAAAAGCATAATTGTGCAGAATATTATGTTCTTTTCCGGAAAATTATGCTCATTTAGAATTTATGTTAATTAGAATTTATGCTTTTAGTCCCAATCCTTGAGAAATTTAATATTTTTTAGCTTGTTTCTTTTGGGAAAAGTTTCATTTCCACTGTACAGGGTGCGGCGTCCTGTTACACTCATAATTAATTACTGAAATTTTTTTGTGAATTTTTATCTTAAATTATTTTCTATTGTTCTATTTTTTAATTTGAGGTATCGCAAGCTCAAAATCAAAAGAAGATGCCATACGTACATTGACATGGAGTTTCATCGGAATTCAGGGATTTTGCTATTTAATATTATTTATATTTCGAATGACGATAATTCTGCCGTATTTTTCATTATTTTTATTCGTCTGTACTCCTTGAATTTCAACTCAATTCTATTAAATGTTTTCGCTAATTGATGAAAGTAATTGTCTATGCAGGATAAAAAGTAGCGCTGACAATAAAAATTGTGGATTTTTTTTTGTTCGGAGAGTATATAATATTTTGCTGTCCAAATTTCATGTAGATTTTGTCTAGACCAATTTTTGTCTAGTTAGGCCAATGTTCGTCTAGTTAGCCAAAATAAATATCGAAAAACTTTTATCGTATGCTAAAAAATTGGAAATATTTGCCGCTTCTTAATTAATTTAGCACTTTTAGAACTTACAAAGGAGTTCATAAAAATGTGTAAAACATTTAAATGTTTAGAAAAAAGTAACAGATACACAAATAAATAAATAAATAAATCAAACGCATTTTTTTAGAATTTTCGAAAAAAATTATTCAAATGATTGACATCAAATATCCGCTATTCCTGGTGATTCTCGTGCTTCTTGCGGCACTGACGAATGCGTCACTGATGAGTCAAAATGATCATGTTGGATCCGGATACTTCCCAAACCTGACGGGCCAAATCAGGGCCAAGTGATGCTTCAACCTGGGGCCTGTTTCAATTGTCACTTTTAACTTTGAACTTTGAAGATTTTTACTTTGAACTTGAAAATCTTCAAAAATTGTGTTTCAATTCGACTTTCAAAGTTCAAAGTTAAAAGTTCAAAGTTAAAAGCAAAATCTTCAAAGTAAATGGTAGACGTGTTTCAATTCTTACTTTTAATTGCTCCAACTTTTAAAAGTTACTTTGAACTTTGAAGATTCCCTTGATTTTTGGGCAAAAATTTTCAAGGCGAAAATAGGGCCTAAACATTTTCAAGGTAACCTCATAACTAAAAAACTAACCTACCAAACTTTACCAAATTTTGTACATTGATACCTGTGACACTTTCGGACTCTCTTGTTTTTTTTGAGATTTTTTGACGCATAAATAAATTTTTTATGAATTTTTTACTGAAAGCACCTACTTTGGCGGCGATTTTAGGTGAAAAATCGCATAACTCATGAAATAATTGACTAAAAACGCTGAAATTTTTATGTGGATAAGAATAATCCAAGAAATATATAACAGTCATAAAAAGGACCAAAGTTAAACAATGGAATCAGTATTTGCGAGGACTCATAGTCCTAAGAAGGGTAAGTGAAGGATCGCCTTCTTGGATCGCGTATTCACCTTTTTCGGTCAATCGCATTTTCAGCTCGGCAATTTGCCATTCAACAAGTTCAATGCTCTTCTGTTTGAAGTGCGTATTGACCTCCAGAAAGGTGATCTGCTTTGACTTCAGTTCAAGTTCCTTCTCCATCAGTTGGATTTTAAGTTCATCAGCACTAGAACGCTTTGGCTCCACCGTAGACAATGGCTAATATGCAATTATTAGACGAATGTTATATAAAATTCTATCACCCTCGGACGTTTCAGACGCGATTCAATCCGTGGCATAGAAAGTCCAGAGGAAGATGCCGGAGTGCTCGCCGTCAAAATCGGACTCTCCTCCTTCACTACTGCTGCCTTCTCAACACCTTTCTGCCAATCAGTCAACGGATCATTCGAATCCCCGACATCCATTATGACTTCTGCTTCCGTAGAGAACTTTTCTATGCGAATGATAACCTCCTCCCACTAAAATTATTAACTTTTCCCAAAAATTTGGTACAAAAATTTACATTTTTCCAGTTAACACCAGCACCACCAGTTTTTTGCGAATTTTGCCATTTGTTTTCAACTTGTCGCTTGCGATAACCGTACACATTGTCCCACCGCGTGTCCCACCCGCACCGCGTGCGGGTGCCGCACCGCGTGCGGGGTCCGCTCTTCTGCGTCTCTGCCGCCGCCCTTTAAGGGACAATGACCGAAGTCCATTCGACTCTCTTTCTACTCCTCTGCATCTCTGCCGCCGCCCTGTAAGGGGCAAGGATCGAAGTCCATTCGACAATAGCATTAAACAATTTTGAAAGTGACGAAAATATTTGACCTATTTGCATTCTTTTCCTCCAAATCAAATTGCCCAAATCACTTCAAATTTATCAAATTTTAGATTTTTAATAATGTTTAATATTTTATATGAAAGTAGCGACGATGATGAACAGCCAAATGCTGTGGACACAAAGCGATACAGGCCACTTATAACACATGATAACACAAAGGATTTTTATGTAATTTTCTATTGGCCATAAAAAAATAAAAAAAATTTTCATGGTAGGAACGATTCCGATTATATCCGGATCAATTTGGACGTTTAATGAATCTCATCGGAGGCCGTTTGGAGCCAATACAAAGGACTAATTACGCTATTGAAGGGAAGTTTAAGCTGATGGCTACCCTTCGATTTTTGGGACATAATTCGGATTTCTCTTCCCTGTTAGATGAGACCGGTTAGATAAACAGAAAATTAGGAAAAAATAATTTATTTTAAGGTCCTTCAAAGGCCTCTGTTTCTCGTTTTATTAAGCAACCAACAATAGTTTTATTGGATGTACTCAAAAACACCATTAAATGGCCCGATTCACCTATTTCATGCCGTGAAATCGCACTTGAATTTTCTCGTATGACCCGTTTTGGCATCCCGAACTGTGTTGGTGCCTTGGACGGTACGATTGTCCCAATTGTTGGACCAAAAAGCAAGACCTTTAACCAGAATTCTTATTGGACGAGGCATCATTGTTATGGCATAAATGTTCTTGGTTCGTTTCAAATTTTACCATAGTTGTGCTAAAATTCATATATCCATTTTTAGGGGTATGTGACGCTAAAGGGCGATTTCTGTTTGTATCTTCCCGTTTTCCTGGTTTGACGCTAATTTTTTGTTCTCTCTGACTTTTTTGCCTTAGGGAAGGCGAATGATGCTCGTGTGTACAACGAGACTCTTGAGCCCAAATTCCGACCACCTTTTCCCGGGGCATATCTTTTGGCTGATTCCGCATATGGTGCAAGCGAAAAGCTAATCCCAATGCGTGCTCTTCCGGAAAATCCGCCTCCGTCATTAAAGAGATTCTATGAGTCAGTTGAAAATTGTTTTTCTAATCGAAATTTATTTTTAGAAGTCATGCTAAGACTAGAGTCATCATTGAATGTTGCTTTGGTAGATGGAAAAACAAGTTTTTGTGCCTCAAACGCGAACTCCGTTTCACTGATCCGCGTATTTGTTCTTCCATTATAATGTGTTGCGCCTATCTTCACAATTTTATTTTGGCTTCTAATGAGGCAGAACAAATTGAAATGAATCAAGAAATTGGTCGTTATATGCTTAACCGTTATGGGTTGGAAGAAGAGGAAGAATATGGGTTAGAGGACGAGGAACAACCTCCAGAAGGTCCACTCAACCCAAGGGAGCGAAGGCAAAGAGGAGCAGAATTGCTCAACAACACATTGAATTTGTTTAAACAGATGCATGTCATCCAATAAACAATATTTTTGTTCACTCATACACAAACAAAATTACAAAAATAAAATTTATATTGCATTGATTGATGTTTTCAAAGCGTTTCAATTAATTCAAAGTTCAAAGCAAAAAGTTCAAAGTGAAAATTTTTTAATTGAAACACCTTTACTTTGAACTTTAACTTTGAACTTTGAAGATTTTTACCTTTAACTTTGAACTTTTTCAAAGCTGGAATTGAAACACGTTAACTTTAACTCTGAACTTTGAACTTTGAAGATTTTCAAGTTCAAAGTGACAATTGAAACAGGCCCCTGGGCGAGACCGAAGAGGAAAAACAACGACGAAAAGCGGAAAAGGCGGCCAAAAAAGCCAAAGAACGAAGGGAAAAGGCATGGGACGACGCGGCCGCAACTGGCAATGCTTTCTAGGATTTTTTGGCGAAGAATCCGCGCCTTCTTTCTTCACCATGAGAATGTTCGTTCATGGGTTGATGTTTTATTTTTGAATTTATACAAATGATGATAGTGTAAATTCTTCCTTCCTTCTCTTCTCTGCCCCTTCACATACATAGCACAATAATTCTTCTCTCTGTTTTAGCCATAAAATGAATGATCGATTTTTTGACCTCCCTCTCAGTCAGCAGCATTATCCATTTCCGCTATCTTTCAAAAACAAAATAATTTTTTTCTATTATTATTTATTATTATTACATAGCACCAAATAATATTATATTATATATTATTTTTATATTTAAAGAAATGATTTTTAAGAAAAAATTTTTTGAAATAAATCCAAACATTTTTGTTAACAATGTTTCGGATATCTAGCGACTAGTTGTAGCCATTAGTAAAAAAAGCCATTTATTTTACAGTACATTCTTATATTCTTATACAATTCATGTCATCCAAAAGCGATGAGAAAGCTTCTTCATCAAAGTAATTTTAATATACAGTATAATTTTTATATTATATTTTAGTATTTTTTTTTGTTTTTTTTTTGTTTTTTTTTTTGCAAAAATTATAGTATCATGAACAAGAATCTGGATATTGATGATGATGGCGACCTTTTGTATGCCGATCTGGCCACTCTCTCTATTCAGCCAACTCTCTCACCGTCTACTACCACTGCTACATCATCATCATCAGCAGGTAGCGGGAAAAAAGGACACCGGAAAATTGGGCACCAAGAAATTTCGGAACATGAATTTCAGGCCGGATTAGAAAGTCAGTAGTTTTGAAAACTTTTATCTCACAAATTAAGTAAAAGTTTTTTGTCGCCCAGCAGGGGCCAATATACATAAACGACATCGATATTGATAAGTCGCAAATTTGTCGTTTATCGAAAAAAATTCAATGAAAATTAAAAAATTTGTTGATTTCGATGTCGTATTCGAAATCGGAATCTTTGCTCACAATACAAATTGCATCTATATTGACAAAAGATTTATCGGTACTTTTGCAGTTTACCCCCCCCCCTGGAATTTTTTTCCATTTAGTTTCTCCTAACATTTAGCAATTTTAGCATTGATCCAGATTTTTTCACATGCATGGAATTCGAATTTGATGTCAGATTTATCGAATGATTTCAACAAATTATGAGTTTAAATTATTTTAACTTTATTTTTTGCATCGCATCAGACTATGTTTTAAAACATTGAATTAAACTCAAAAAGATGACAAAATCATAGATTTGTTGAAATCATATGATAAATTTGACATCACGAATCCAGAACATATGATAACCCCTGGATCTATTCTAAAATTGCTAAATGTTAGGAAAAACGAAATGGGAAAAATTTCCAGGGGGGCTGCACAAGTACCGATTTATCGATGGATACCATCGAAAAAGCGCCCTCTAAAGTTTTGTCGTTTATCGAAAGAAATTGTCGATTTCTCACATGGTGGCCGAATAGCAGCCATAATTATACGACAGTTGCCGTATTTTTGACCTTCTCGCCGTATTTTTTCCGTATTTTTACCCAATGCCATATTTTGCCATATTTTAAAATTTGGAATTTTGATCAAAAAATGATTATTTTCTTATGAAAATGATTTAAATTCTCAAAAATGTTCTACGGAGGCCACTAATGCTTTGAAAATTTATGATGAATGAAATAAATATGAAATAAGCCCTATAATTATGAATGTGGCCAAAAATTCTCAAAATGTTCTCGGGCAGCCCCAGTCGGAACCGCCAGCACCCCTCAAGAGAAGATGAACTGTACATCACCGCCAAAATCTACTCTTACGTGATCTCTCTATTTCCAACCAACAATTTCTTGGCAAAATCAAAAGTAGCGAAAAATACGCGGAATAAAATTATGTATATTTTTATTTGCTTTTTAAACATTTATAAATCAGCCGCATTTTTTTGCCGCATTTCCTCCTAAAATGCCGTATTTTTGGACCAAAATAAAAATAAATTATCACACAAATAAGTAAAAATTTTTTCATAAAATACCAGCTTTCGAGGCCTCGTGACTTATAGTGACTTATATATATTATTGTTTTTCTTTTTTTTATACGTTGGTCGTTGGTGTCCAATTTTCCGCTTTTTTTTAGAAATTTAACTCTGGTGTCAAGTTTTCCGCTGGTGTCTAATTTCCATTATTTTGGTGTCCAATTTCCCGAAATTTCATACAATCTAATTCTTACCAACTTTCTGTCATTCCATCATCATCGTCCACTTCGTGGCATCTTTGGCACTATGATTGTCGCGATTTTCCACTGCACAATTGTAATACATACTCGTCGGCACCGTGCCTGTATTGTGTGAGTCCTTATTGTATATTATCAGGATTTCCAATTGTACATTTTTGTAAAGCACATATTAACAAGAGGTCCAAGGAGAAGAGGATGAGGAGGAGGAGGGGGTTTATTCTGATTTTTAGGGTGCTAGGTCATTCCGCAAAAAGTATCAAACTGGATTTTTAGTGCCAAAATAGATAATTCTAAGTAAAAAACTAAATAAAAATAAAGAAATATATTTCTGATTTTTTTATAGATAATATAGGTAGATCAAAATTTAATTTTGTGCTAGAAAAAAACAAAAAGTCGATTGTAAGGAATGAATTTTGGTCTCTTAACATAAATTAAATTAGGTAATACAAAAGAAGTAAAACTCGCCAAAAGAATTTTGGTTGAGAAAAAATAACTGGGCAAATAAATGAGATATTAATCAAGATAATTTTATTTATATTTATTTAATTTTCATAATGAACTTTAGCATTATTTTCATTCAAAATTGATTTTGATACTTTTTGCGAACGCCCTTTTGATACTTTTTGCGGAATGACTCAGCACGATTTTTAGGGGGGGGGGGAAGGAAATTTCTAACGGAAGAAAATTAAGTCAGTGGGGAAATAGGAAAGAAAAATCGAAAATTTTGAACAAAACATGAAGAAGGAGAGAAGATATAATAATTTTTCAAAATCTCACCGGCAGCCACTATTTTTATCTTAGAAAGATCTGCGAGCATTTTTATCATTTGCTAAATTATAATTGCTATACTTTAAGTATTAATAAGTTGCGGGCGGGCTGAGTGGTTAAAATTAGGGTTGCGCACGGGGTGGGGGACATCCCCTTCGCGTGGGGGATCCCCGACTTTTTTGGGTCCACCGCCGTCCCCGACGAGCCCATTCCCGATCCCTGACTCTCAAACCAGCAGGGATTAACTATGACCTTTTTCTGTGGAAAAATAACAAATTTTGGTTAAGAAGTCAAGGATTATTAGGAAATTTTTTTTCACCATCTCCGAAAACCCAGATCCCCGTCCCCATCTGACATCCCTGTCCCCTTCCCCGACCAGTCTCTCTCCCATAAACCTCGCGCCCAATTTTGGCCAAATCCTCACCATGCACTATTCTAGTTAAATTGCCAAGGAAAAAAATAATAAGGACTATCTCTAGAGAAAAAGAAGTTTTTGAAGTCTATTTTAGAGGAGCATTCTGGTCAAAAATCGATTTCTTGTGTATATTTTTCGTTTTTCTTCATTTTTTTACAAACAAAATTTTTAACGATTTTCTAAAGAAATTTGTTTCATTTTTTCTTCCCCTTTTCTCTATTTATGGGAGCTCTTTCTCTCTCGACCCCCTTTAAATTTTTTTAGAATTTTGTGCTTGGGTGGGTACGTATCCCATGTATCCCCACCCTAAAAATATTTTTGCCTTTTTTTTTTGGCTTATATAGAAAAAGTAATTTTTAAAGTTGCATTTCTTACCGCTAATATTTTTAAAATTTAAATTTTATTTCGCATCTTAGACGGAAGTAAACAACCTGCGAAAGATGTTTCCTAATTCCAATGATGAGAGTCAGGAACGATGGCCAACCTATTTGAAACCGGGCCGTGCCTTTAATGATGCGCAGAGCGTGTTGAGATATCTTAAGTCAGATATGGATGGCGTGTTGCCAAGCAAACTGGCCCGTGATGTTTGTGAGTTTTTCTTGGGGAAATTTGCAACTCACTACTCCGACTGGACGACTCGAAACCATGGTGTTCCAAGTTCATAGCTTGGCTTATACTCAGCGTAGAAAAAGTGTCTTGATGACGAAAAAGTGTCTTTATAAATGGAGTAAAAAATTAGCTACAATATGAGCCTAAGCTCATCGGAATTGGCCTATTCAACAAAATTTTGCCCAAAATAAATTCATTTTTTTCCTAATCCTTCTCGAAATAGACATCTTAAAAAAGTTATAGCCAAAATACTCTGCTTTTGGCCAAATAATTTATTTTGGCCATAACTTTTTTATAATGTTTAAATGAATTTAGGCTTACAATATTTTGTAGTAATTTTTTGCTCTATTTTTTGACATCAGGAAGGTTTCTCTAGGTTACGATTGAGCCGAATTATAATATGGTCCGCAAATGTCGAGTAGGCAAAAGTCGCGGCACGATGTTAACACTGTCAAAAAGTACTCTAATGGAAGTAATTTTGGATGAAAAGTGTGGTGACGAAAAGTTTTTGGAAAATAAATGAAAAATCCAACACGCAAACTAGAGTCATAAAAAATCGAAAAAAATTCTATGAAAAACTAATTATATTTCCTTTAAAATTTTTTTCTTCAAGATTTTGTCTAAATTTCAGTCTTCAACCATGCGCTGGGCACTGCGTTCTTTCGCGCCGGCATTTCGCCAAAAGCAGAAAGACAAGAGAACCGCGACGGGGGAAGCTTCCAACTGTTGCTGTTGACCACCACCAATTGGACCGTCAATGGGCAACTCATTAAGAATTTTGACAAGCTCTTTTTGCACACCGTACAGCTACTTTCTGAACTGCCGGAACCGGCTTTGGTATCGTATAAATTCGCTAAAAACTATCAAATAACAATATTCTTATGATAAAGGTCTAAAAATTCAAAAATCTTTATTTTATCCAGAAATTTAATAAAAATGAAAATTTTTCTTTCATCGAATCGACCTCAGTGAGGAGAAGGACTTCTATTGGAGTAAGAGTTTGTATGTTCCAATTTTTTAATTTGAATTTCCTTTATTTAAAAAAGGTCGATTTAAAAATTCAAATGTCCTAAAATTCATTAATTTATAAACAATTCACGTTTTTGTCGATATTTATCGCCCTTGTATGATCCTCGCCTATGAGAGTTTATCGTTTTTTTCATGATATTATTATTATATTATTCTTTATTTATATAATTTTTTCATCAAAGGTCAGATATGCATCAACGGTGTGTTCTTTCGGTACGAGATCAACCCGGGAAAACGACTTCCGAGGACGGGTAGCTGGAACCCTTATCAAGACCACACAGATTTGCCATTGATGGGCAGATTGGAGGTGTGGATCGGGGACGCCACACAGGAGCTGTTGGTGAAGCGGCAATTGATCGCCAAGATCGAAGCGCAAATTAAGGTCCAAATCCGAAAAAAAACAATGATTAATGGTCGTTTATTGAGCTTTGAGTCAGGGTACTGAAAAATGTTAGTGTCTCAAAAAGTCCCACCTTTAACCTTTAAGTAATGCTAAAAAGTCAACTATTTGGAAATCTTATTAACTTTTTTACTGACGTTTTGTAAATCTGAGATCATTCGAATTCAACATCAAAAATTACTCTTAGGAGGCTTTTTTGGGTGGAAAAGATCTTTTGAAAAATTCTCGCAAAAATCGGACATGTAAACTGCAAGAGTACCGACCGATTAATGAATGGCTATGAACGGGAGCGGACATATTATTATAATGAAATTGGCGTTTTTAAAGCAAATTCGCCATTTTCGAAATTTCTAAATAAAAATGCAATAAAAATCAATTTTTTGATACTTGAAAAATTTAAATACAAATTTTTAATCGCAAGATGCATTAAACATGCCTAAATTTAAAACAGGCGCACATCAGTTCCCCCCTCCTTTCCCGACATTTCCCCTCATCCGCTCCCATGGCTATAATTTTTTTTCATTTTGTGTCTAAATGTCTGCTACAAACTCGCAAAAACAACTCCGAATTGTCCAAGTCAGAAAAAAGTTATAGATAGCCACGTCTTGATCAAAATCACGATTTTTTGGCTTAATTGTACCTGAAAAAGTTATAGCCGGGGGGAAGCGTCGGGAGTGAAACTTTGGGAGGGAGGAAGGACAAACGACCTATTTCGACCTAAAACATTTTAAAAGGCTTTTTTGGCAAAAATTTTCGTTTCCCTGTGACCATATTTAGCCCAAAATTTTTGCCACTTTTGGAGCATATTTGGCGATTTTTAGCACATAAACAATGCTCCTTCAGATTCTCGGAATACCTTCAAGGGCATGCAGAGATTTCCGCTTTCTCAATCGTACCAAGCACTGGGAAATGCAGAAAAGGAAAAAGGAGCAACACGAGCAGAAGAAGAATAGGTTGACGAGGCTGACCTATTGTGAACGCCAAAATTGAACTGATTGAATGGGAAATAATTAACCTATTTTTAAACTTTTATTTTTTATTGGATCTGATCTACCTACTTTGTACTCAATACTCTTTCGAGATTATATTTCATATAAAGGGCATGGAAGCACCGGCACGCGGGCTGCACGCGGCGCAGCAACTTGAAGGAACTTGAACACGTCCACCCACACCTCCGACGGCAGCCAAATGCTGCGAAAAACGGCACAAATTTAAGAGGCACGCATTTTCAATTTGTAAATTTTTCTATTCGGACGCCGAAAGATATGAAATAACCTGAAAAAATTTCCGATGATATTTTTCATGTTTTTTTTCTTTCTTTTTTCGGCATTTAAGAATAATTTATTTTACCAAATGTTCAATGTTCGAGATGTCAGACACCGGATAATTTTTACTAGTAAGCAAAAAAAATGAATTTTTCAGATTTTTGTCGAATTCCAAAAAAAATACTCATTTTTGCAATGACTTAATTATTCAAAGACCAATGTATCAAGTTCGTAGTTTAAATTCTCGTAGGNAGTTTTAAAAAATTTCTATACCTGAAAAGCCTAGTCTACTTATAAGTTCCAAAAATTCATCCTTTTTTATGCCTCCCCTGAAATGCAGGGCAATTAGGTATGTCCTTGCAAAACAATTGACATTTTTAAATTCTTATTAGTTTCTTTAAATATAATTGATTTGAAATTTATTATTAAGAATTTCGAAAATCAATTTTTTTTTTCATTTTTTCCTTGGAAAATTTTTTGCTTAAATACGGCTATAGCCGCGGCTAGCTGCGGGCGGCTACAGGTCAAAAATGACGCGGCTACAAACGGCTACGGCTATGAACCCCACGGCTATGAAAAATCGTAGCCGTGTGCATGCCTGGGGAAAATACATGAAAACCATGTGCTTGGTAGATGAGTTTTTGAGGTACCGATGAAATATAAAGATTGATAATATTTTTTAAATACAATTTTTTCCACTGTCGAAACCAGAGGGAACACCCACAAGGAACGGTGATGGGTCTTTACCATCCAAAGTGGGCTTTAGAAAAATGGGTAATACTGGAGTTTGTAGCCCCTTGATGCTCCATTATGTGCTCTATTTTGACAATCTATACAAATATGGACCAAATTGCCAATTTTATATCCTTGTTATGCTCCTTATAAAAGCAACCTTACTAACAAGAAGAAAAATGGTTATCATCCGAAGCTTAAATGATTAATTGCTGCCCATCTGCGCATGTGGTGTAGGGTTCCGCATTCTTGCCTCTCCGTTATCCCTTCACACGGTCTTCCCAAGCTGCTCCATCACCATCAGCAAGGCTGCAATGTGAATGTTAAGAATAATTTATCAAATTTTATGCATTTTGAGTTTCATACATGGCCAGGGATCTCATTTAAAAAATTCATGGATCACAGTTTAACCGGCCCATCAAATTTTTAACCGTCCTATCAATAAAATCACTTTTAGTAACAGGAATAACAAATAAAATTGGTAACAGGAATAACAAATCAACAAATTAACAATTATTAATAACAATAACAATTAAAAAGGATATTGTTCACGCATTTCTTCTAGAATGTGTTGGAAAATGTTGCGATTACTATGAAATCTTCGAAACTCGGCTAATTCTCGTATACACGAAAAATACTGGCCCAAGCAAAAGATTCGGGGGAAACAAGAGTCTTGAAATGAATTCGAAGTTCGGGTTTTTTTCCGTAACCCAAACTTGATTTTGCGATTTTGATCCCCCCTTGAAGGGGGATGCGCCGTTCCCGTAGGTAAGTGCAAAACCGGGCCGACACGTGGCCGAGAGGGAACAAGTCCCCTGCTGCGACCATTCTTCAAAAATTGGTTAATCTCTTTGGACGCTGATAAGCGTCATTACGGAGATTAAGCCGTAAAGAACTGTTACTACACTGAAATTTGGAAAGAGAAGATTAGAAATAGAACCAGAGAAAAAGAGAAAACGAACCTTTGATCTTAGCCAAAAGGCCGAGAAGCGATATCCAGACGAAAAATGGAGGCATGAAATGGATACGAGAGATGCGGAAACCCCATAGTTTGGCGAAGAAAACGCGAAAAATGGTGGAGAGAGAGCAGAGAAACGAGAGAGAACCGAGAAATAGCAAGTGATTTGTGGAGGAAAGGCGACAAGCGTGGCGATGGCATGAAGCAGATGAGCATAGAACCACGGAAGAGAAGGAAAGAGTGTGAGATCGAAACAGCTACGAGCCATTTGATCGTCATTAGTAAGAAACAAGTTTGACCTCAAAAGATAGCGCAGAAAATCGGATACAAATCGAGTTTAAGCCCATTTGTCTATTTCAAAATTGTATGGCCAAATTCAAAGTAGTTTGGTCTTGCTTATATCAATAAAAAAAAAAGATTGCGACAAAAATTACGATTATGTTGTTTTGGAATGACCCATTTTCAATTTATTTTTAATTTCTGCGCTTCACTTGGGGCGAGGGTGCAGAGAACAATGGCCTGGCATATTACTTTTTTTCTTTTTTGCACCTTACGAAAGTTCGGTGCTGAAATAATTTTTTTAAAATTAAAAACGGCACTTGGCACCAAAATTTCTATTAAATTCAAAATTTTAAATAGAAATGCTTTATATTCTTTATTATTCGATAGCATTTCTCTGCAAAAATTTTTGCTATTTCTGCAAATTTAAAATATGATTTAAAAAATTTGTGCATTCTTAAGTCAAGAAGGTCACATAAAAATTGATGAGTTTTGTCGGGTTTCGGCACCGACGAGTTACTTCTAGTCCGGGGTTGATCACTGATCTCTATTTCTTTCCCCAATTTAGCGAAGAAATAATTTTTGATTAAAAACCAAAGAATTTGTGCCTAGCCTAGCCCAGGGAGAATGATTCATCTGGGAAAATAAAAAATCCTCCGTACTAAATTTCCTGACAATTCTGACAGAATTCGAATTTCCCTTATGATTCATATGGGAAACTGGAAAGCTTTTGTACTTGGGTACTTAAACCTGGGAGCACTTTATTGGAATTCATTTTGCCAGATCAATCTTAGATCAGATTCATATCACATTACATCTATAAATTTTCCATAGGAAAATGTAATATTTGTTTATTCTTTCCAAAATTTAAAATTTTCGTCAAAAAACAAAACTATTCTAGAAAATTCGGAATTTTTCTAAATTAATAAACTTAATTCAATTTCAGCGTTTTATTTTATTTTTAGACCTAGCGTAGGTTAAATTTTTTTTGGATTTATTGAAGCTATCAATTTGGCACTTTTCGAGAATTAACTTTAAATGATAAAAGTACTCCCGAAAAGGAAAGGTATGGGTTTGAATACTTTTGATAATTTAATGTTTTGTCCGGTGCTATGTCGTTACAAAAAAGTGCCAAAACCCAAAAACTTCCCCAAATTTTTTTTAAACTTGCCAGCTTATGCTCTATCTTCTTTAATTTTTAGTTTTTCGAAATTCGAAAAAAAAATTCGAAATTTACGGGAAATATCCCATTTTTCGATATCTTTGAAAAATTTCGAACTTTTTGCTCGAAATTCCAAAAATTAAAAATATCATTAAATAAAGCATAAAATTCTGCACCAATCTGTTTTTGGAAGTTTTGGTCTAGCAAACTTAAAAAAAGTTTTTGGAGAACGTTTTGGGTTTGCACTTTTTTGTAACGACCCAGCACCTTTTGCCTATCCATTACTATTTTTATTTTACATCTTTAGTAATCTTTTAACTTTTATACATCTTGAAATTATGGCAATGATATTTTATATTATAATATTAATATGAAACATTTTCAATAAAATTTTATTTTTAAAATTTGCCTTCATTTATGAAAAATGGTCAGATCAGATCTTTCCAATTCAGTGAACTGAAATATTCTTGTTATTCTGTATCTCTTTTCTGTTCCGCGCTTTGAAAATATTAAAACGTTTGATATCAAGCTCATCTTTGTCTTTTTTAATATGTAAATGAATTTTATTCCAAATATAATAATTTTATTGATTTTTTTAAAATTTACAAAGGAGGTCCGACGTGTAAGAGCTCATTTTTTCTGGACCCATTACAAAAAATAAACCACGGCAATATCATATTTGTTTAGGCTACAAAGTAATTATTTTTTCGCACCAGGTTGACTATTGTGGTTTAATGTTTGATATCATGCATGAAATAATTCCCAAATAAAAGGAAAATAATAAAAAATATAAATTGAGTTTTTAATTGACGTACCTTCATCCTCCCATCCGTCCGTCCATTTATACATCCGCCAACCCATGCATACTGCAAATATAGAAATTCGTAACGTTTTGTGGCCTAAATAAATATGATATTGACATGGTTTGTTTAGGTGACTTAAATATTAGAAAAGGTCCTGAAAAAATCGGTGCTAGGTCTTTAAAAAAAGGGCCCAATGTGGGCGTTAAAAAAGGCCCAATGCGGCCAGTCTGTACGAAAACTTTTTTGTTAGACCAGTTAGACCAAAATATAAAAGGCAAAGTTGTGCAGAATTTTACGCTGATTCGAATGGTATAAAAAATTTTCCGAAATTCGGCCAAAAAGTTCGAAATATCCCCTAAAAACCCTAATTTTCGGCATTTCGGGAAAATTTCGAACTTTTTGGCCGAATTTCGAAATAATTTTTTTTAGGTTCAAAATTGGCATCAGCTCCTCCGTAGGTTTCCTTGAGTTTCCTAAATAATAAAATGAATTTTTCAGCCCTTCTACGGTAGTGAGAACAATTCCGTAAGTTTCCTTTAGCATCCTAAATAATAAAATCATATTTCATTTGGACTTACGGTTCTTCATAACATTTATGATGTTTACATAAATATTTATATAATGGTACTGGGTGCCAAAATGGGCGATACAAAAAAAGTGCCAAAACCCAAAACCTCCCTCAAATTTTTTTTTAAATTGTTAGCCGGAACTTCCAGCGACAAAGTTGTGCGCAATTTTATGCTCTCTCTATCTTCTGGTATTTTTAATTTTTTAGAAATTCGAACAAAATGTAAATCATTTTTTCGATATTTTCAACGATTTTCGAAAATTGAAAATGTCATATGATAGAGAATAAAATTCTGCATAACTTTGTCGCTGGAAGTTCCGGCCTAGTAAGTGTAAGTGTTTGAAAAAAAATTGGGGAAGGTTTTGGGTTTTGTCACTTTTTTGTAACGATTAGTTAAATGGATAGATAGTATGCAATGTTTCTACATATGTTCTCATCTTTTGCTCTCTAGTCAAATTTTTCTCGGCTTATTTTCGTAAAACGAGAGATTTTTACACTGGATATTCTCGCCCTTCTAATTTTTCGAAAATTTGGAAAAAAAATTTAGAAGAAGCCAAGATTCAATCACAAAGGAAGGGAGAAGGATCTTGTTAGATAGGATTGTAATTAGTTAGTACTTCACCATTTGCTTCGCATCACCGCTAGGCTAATGACTATATAAAGGGATATCAGGGCTCCAATCCCCGTCAATATGGAGAAATTTTTCCAAAAATCTTAATTTAACAAGATATCAAACTTATAAACAAATCTAAAATCACAAATTTTTTTCTGCAGTCCTCAACAGGGATGTGATCGATCGTCGAGTAAAAAAATCGAAAATCGAAAATCGAAATTTCGGGGGGTTCAAAAAAATTCGAAAAACGTAAATCGAAATTTCGGGGGGTTCAAAAAAAATCGAAAATCGTAAATCGAAATTTCGGTGCCAAAAATGGCCGAAAATCGAAAAAAAATCGAAAATCGAAAGAAATTTTTTAAAGAGTAAAAAATTTTTTTAATATAATTTCTTTGTGTAAAAATTTTGAAAAATAATGCGTTAAAATTAGGGTAGG